>JAODAL010018849.1:0-73580 GCA_025379985.1 Phyllomedusa bahiana
CCTTTTCTTGGCCTTTTTTATTTTGGGGATGCGGTTTTAAGGGTCAGCTTGGTACAAGACAGGGATAGTAAATGTGTTTTTTTTTTTCTGGGGCTTTTAAAACCTAAGTGGTTGCCTAAGATGTAGCAAAAACCATTTGATGTTGTGGATGAAATTCCAGTTTCTCCAGCCCTGTTTGGGTTAAAGAAAAAGGGTTTTGCCCCCCATAACTTTAATGTCATCGCTCATAAAAAAACTCTCACCTCGACTTTTTTTCGATGATGCGATATCGACCATGACCGATTTCTGGTCAACGCAATCGCTCAAACTCTTTTTGGTCCTGCGAAATCTTTCACAATGGACACCAACGGCGCTCTCTATTGAATCAACTCTTTTGATTACAATGGGTCCGTCAGTTTTTCACCACAGTGTCTATTGTCTAGACAGAAAAAATAGCACAGTTCTTATGCATATGTGAACCAAGCCTAACACTTGTAATGAGCAGCCCCGCAGCGCTTGGTCCGGGCCTGCGGGGCGCTCTCGTTCCCTGCACCCCCCCGGCGTGGGGACAGGGCTCACTGTTCCCCCGTGCCGATTACTACCCGCCAGTCCTGTTCCCCGCGTTTTCTCCGCGGGCACGGCTCACCGCCCCTTTAGGCCGCGCCCCGGGTTCTCTTAAATTTAAAGGGCCCAAGCGGCCGGTTAATTGGGTTTGATTGAGGGCGCTGACCCTATATATGGTAACGCCCAGCACGTCCCCGCAGGATTTTTTGTCCTATTCCCAAATGAAAGCGTCTACGAGTCAACCTTTTTTCCCGGGTTTCCCGAACCTTCTCACCATGTCCTACCCCACAAACCTTTGCCGCCTGTCTGCCCCATTGCCTTCCCCGACTACGAGCTTGTCTAATGATTTTATACATGCTAAACTGGGCTGCCCCCGCAAGAATCACTCAGGGGTGCGACTTGGTAACCCCCGCCGCAGAAATCATCCCGCTTTGGGGGCGCTGGTGAAACCGGGCCTACTTAGACCCGCTCCGGCGGGCTTACCCACCGTTTGTGGAGGTCCATTTAGATCCCCCCTCCCCGTTACAACAATGACTTCTCTCAGGCCCTTAGTGAGCCTGGAAGAGAACCATAAAGCGATCCTCACTGTCGTGCTATTGAAGCTCAAAAAGAGGAATAAAGAAAAAAAAACGGGAAAGAAATTAAAACAGGGGGGAAATTGCTAAAAATTATATAAAAGCTAACCATCCAATTAAAAAAATAAAATATCTATAATAGTCACATATTGCTTGTCAATATGTGAAAAATATCTGATGGTAGTGTCCTTTTAGGGTTTACAGTGTCTTTATTCCCCTTTTTGGGTTTAAAATAGTGTTGTGTTTTGTGGATAAAAGGTAAGGCCAGTTTGTTATAATAAACCCAAATTTAACCACCCTTTTTTCCGGGACGGGGAAAAAGAGTGTATTGATAAAATGAATGTTTTACTTTTTCCCTTTTTTCTGTCTTAAAAAAAAACTGGTGTAATTTTTTGTATGATTTCCCCAAAAATAGCGGAAAATTTTTAGGTGAAAACCCTGACTTTGCTGAGTACTGTAGTGAAGACACCAGAACCCTTTAGGATCAGCATGTTAGAACTACATGCTCAGTTGGTAATTAGTTCTTTGTTTGTTATCATTTTTTGGGTGGCTTAGTAAAAAACAGAAAAGGGCATCAATCAAGGGATAAAACCCTTCCAGCTCAAAAAAATTACTCTAGCCGGGGTGTAAACTAAATTTAACAGGGGGCCCAAAAAATTAAAAGAACTTGGACTAAGTCACAGGCCAACCTTGATATCTATTGAAAGAATGTCTACAATTAATTAGTTTTTGCTTCTCATCAGATATAAAGATGAACCTTTTCATTAGGTAAAAACTTAAGTTTAAGAAAGATGTCCTGTTGCTCATCCCCTTCTATGTTGCTGTGGCATGACAGAACCTTATCTTTTCCCTCAAGTGCTTTTCTCCCCCACTGCATTCTGTCCTGGTATGCTCTTATTGCCAGATAAACAGTCCGCTACCCACTTTATTTGTACTGATCGCAGTCAGTTAACTCACTGTGTTCTATGGTCTTCACATTGCTTTTTATCTGCTGCATGGAGTGGCATCTCCATTTGGAGTACCCTGCTGCCTGCTGAGATGTTGGGGCTGATAAGGAGCTGGCAGGGTTAAGTGTTGAGGCTTTGGATCCTCAGTTCTTCCTGTGAACTCTTCTTATCAGTCACCCTGCTGTGCTAGTTGTTTCTCCCCCCATGTGGTCCCTTCTCTGCTCTATGCATGGGAAAGGGACTGTGTGAGAGCAGTTCAATGACAGCTACTGGCTTCTTCTTTTTCTCTGTACATTACTTGCAGGCCAAATATAATTACACTGTGCCCAGATTTGGCCTGTTGATCTGAGTTTGACACCCCTGATTTAGATTGTATACTTGGGAACACTTGAGAGTACTTGCTTCCTGATTTTACTAAGTACCCCAAAATGTTTAAACTATCAAACTGTTACATATCTTAATGAAAGTACCATGTTAACGTTGAAAGTCCACTGGACAGAAAACATACTTTTTTGAAGATTTTTTGGGGTAAAAACTGAGCTAACTTTTGTTGTATATTAATGAATCTGGGGTGTAAAATTTTCAATGTAATATAGTGAATAATAATGATTTAACACAATAAAAAATGTTTGTTATGCTGAATTTCAGTCTACTATTATCACTTTGAATTACCATTTACTAACAGGTAAGTCAGTAATTATTTGCAGCTGGATAAAAATACCTTGACATATTTTCTTAGGAGATTCCAATGGGGTCCAACAAACCAATTTTTAGGGCCTTGTAAATTTCTTTCTTAAACACTGTCTATTTCATTCATTCAATGTCTCTATTTTCTTACAGTATTAGAAAAGACCACTCCATGATACAGATGAAGAACTTCAAATAAACATACAGTTAAACGGACCACTTAGGTTAAATCACCCCAGAGAAACTGCACATTCTGTAGTCTCTGTTCTTTATATGGATTTACTTAAACATCATATACAATAATGGCTTTCTCTGTGTGAATAGTATCATAAGAATGTGTCTTTTTTCTGCAAGTAATTATTTTCCCGTAGAGTCACAATGATAAGTAAACATCAAAGCTTAAAG
Organism: Phyllomedusa bahiana; assembly: GCA_025379985.1. Classification (NCBI taxonomy): domain Eukaryota; kingdom Metazoa; phylum Chordata; class Amphibia; order Anura; family Hylidae; genus Phyllomedusa; species Phyllomedusa bahiana. The sequence continues at coordinate 3,158 of JAODAL010018849.1, forward strand.
TAGCTGACCTACCCATGGAATACGGAAAAGTACATGCAGTTAAATCTTCCAGGTGTCGGTAGCTGTATTAGTGCAGATCCATCATTTTGACAGGCCTGACTTAAAGGAATTGCGTGGTGAAAAAAATATTGTCTAAATAATATTTCTTTGAAAATTAGGCAATTTTAGAAGTTACTTTTACATCTGCTCTTTGACAACAGAGAACTCAGTAGTTCTATGATTCTGGACACACAGGAGACAGTTTGGTGTCAAGCCCAGGAGATCAAGTGATGAAAGTGATGCTTTTTTCAAGGTAGCCTCTGAAACCACATCTCTGTAATCCTGACACCTAAGGCTTTTAATATAAGGCAGGAAATGGGTGTGTGCTGAGACTGAGGCTTTCAAATGGGAAAAGGAAAAGAACAAATCAGCACTGAAAACACCAATTGCCAATGACAGACATGCCATATGAGATTTATCTATTGGTTTGCCAAACATCTTTAGTTATGTTGAATCAAACCTTTTAAAAGTAAAACTATTGACAAACAATAATCTAACTAATACGTCTGTGAAATGGGAAGGAAATGGGGTATATAAATGATGTAGTGTGGGTCATAAATATGGACATATTATTGCTCCATTATCTATAGACTTGTTATATGGCTACCCTAAAGGTACATGTTGACTATATTTCATTACACCTCTGATTTCATATCAATGCTAAAATATTTTTTTTAAATGGATTCTATATGAATCCAAAATAAGAAAAAAAATTGTGACATGTTCCACCAGATGTCATATGTCCCTTTACTAGAACTACTTCTTTCCCAGTGCAAAGGGTGTTTATATATTTTTTGGTGTTTTTACTTTTACAGGAAATGAAGCATTAGCTATTGAAGACGTAAATGGAGAGGTGCAAATTACAAAGTAAATTAGTAAATACTTTTTTTCATTACTCTTCTTTCATTATCCTTGCACTTATTTAAAGCTCTGCCATTTTTTTCTTGATGAACACACAAAATGAAAACTATTTATTTTTAAGTTCCTAGAGTTTATCTGCACTCCACAGAAATTAGCTCCTTAATCTCAAGAGCCCATTTAGGCATGACAATTATTGTTATATTTCTTAGTGTAAATTAAATACACAAAACCATTAACCCTATTTAACCACACCAATTATGGTGGATTCAAATTGAATGTTCATACATTAAAATTACTAGAAATGTTTGCTGTGTAATTAATTATTAATTATATTTTCTTTCATACACATTGTTAGTATAATTGAGATTGTTCACAAATTTCCTTCTGTTTGCATTGATGTGCATTTCCATCTTTGGTATCATAACGATCTTGCGTATCAGGGGTCATTCATATGTGGATAATTGTGATGTATGACAACTTCATTTAGTACAAGATCAGGAAGAACAGGAAAAACAATAATATCACAAAGAGTTAAACCATCGATCTCTCAGGATTGGCTGTGGGGAACAAATTCTGAGGAACCTTATTTTCTTCACCCATAATGTCATACGTACAGTATAAATCTTCATAGAAGTATTGAGTTGTAAAGCAATCCATTGTTAATAAGTAAAAGAAGAACTGCTTTGTTCACTACATGCCAATCACCAAAGAGTTACTATATTACATTCCAAATATAACATAGCAACATAGTCCTGTAATATAGTAGTCATAGTCATAGATAGAAAGCAGGTCATTATTTATAATAAAGTATAAGAAAGTTTAGAAATAGCTGCATTGTCAACCTTGGGAAGGTCTCTGTTCAATTCCTCTCATGTCTAAGTGGCAGATTTGACCACATTTCCAGATCAAAACTTGGATAAAATAGCGTTGTGTAGTTTCTTGGGTTTTAAAATATTTTTATCAATTGACTAAGCATCATCATCTTCATTGCAAAAATGTTGTGTTCCTCAGCAGCTATGTGGTTCAGATCACTGTCATGTCATATTCTACATCCGTCTTGGCCTGAAAAACTGAAAAAAATAAAAACATTCAGATCTTTCATTAAGGTATGGGATGGATCACACAGTCTAGCAGATAACTAATGTTGGACATTCTCATTAGTGAAGCTAAATGTCTTCCTTGCACAATATTCTACAATGTACTTTCATCATTTGCGTATGAACTCATATGTTAGACATTAAGCTGAATGTGGAAAAAAAAAACTAAAGCAGAATTTCCTGTCACTGAAGAGCCCAAAACATCATCATTGTTGACAAATCTACTTTCCAAAATACTTGACATCATCGTATCAAATGATCATTTGGATACTAAGTAAGCACAACTTTTCTGACTGAAGCCTTAAGTGGAAAACAAACCGTAAATGTAAGCAAAGTTTAAGAGATTAATGTGAGAAACTACCATGGCATAAACTGAACTAATAATGTATAGAATAAAACACATGGTAAATATAGGCATGCCTCTCCCCAAAATCCCGCCCAAAAAAAATCCCCTTAAAACCCAATTTTACTTAAGTTGTTTGATTGTGGTTGCCAACTTCTCTTAGATACAATCTGTAAAATAAATACATTTATAAGTATATATCCCTTGCAAATCCGAAACAAAACGATGAGCAATAAGGCTCAACGAAAGTCATACAATAACGACGGCTTAAATTTTCTGTATGGCCCTTTTTTTCGTAAATTTCCTCGTTTCACAATTCAAACTAACTTTTTACTTTTTTGGGGTTTTTATTGGGTTTTGCTGGAACCTTTAGTTAAAATTTTCTTGAAGGGTTTTTTAAAAATTGGTGACAAAGAAGCAAAAATCCAAATTTGGTTTGGGACAAAACAGGAAAAGCTTACTTTTCCCTTTTGGAGAACTTTAATTTTTGGGACCCCTTTTAAAACTTTTCATTTTCCCCAAAGAGAAAACACACCACCCCAGGGAAATATCAGGGATCTCGGGCCCCAAAGTAAATTTAAAAAATTTTTTTAATTTTAAAGGGAGTTTCCCTTTAAAGGGGAAAAAAAAAAAAAATTCCAAAATTTAAAAATTTCCCCCTAATCATTTAGTACCCCGTTGGGCATTGGTAAAAGGGCAGTGCCCCCGTACCCCTTTAAAATGCTACTGGGGACTTAAAAAACCATTTTTAAACCCCTCACATTTTTTTTAATGGTTCCTTGAGCTGCCAGTGTCCATTCCTGGTACCAACGTTATAGTCAGAAACCAAAAACCCGGTGATTTTTTAGTAATTACAGCGGGCTGGGGATCCAAAAAAAGGGTTTAAATTTTCTATTTCCATCTTGCAAACCCCTAGCAATTGGGACTCAATAAAATGATTTTTTCACAAAAACAGAAAAAGAAAATTTGTTATGAATTTTTTTCTTGAATCCCTTTACAAACCCATTTTTTAAAATGACATCACGGGAAATTTTGTTTTTATTTTTCCCCTTAAAAACGACTGTAAAGCAAATTTTTCAAAAAATGTTTCCCAAAACAAAAAGTGACCCTAAAACAGAACACTCAGATTTCTCTAGGGAAATTGGCCGGGTTTAAACTTAGGGGCCCAAAAAACAACAATGAAATAAAAACTTGGGAAAAAAATTTAAAGAACAGTAATTTTTTAAAAAAAACAATAAAGTAAAATTTTTAAGGGAAAAGACAGGGGCCCTTCTGTATAGTCGCAATCAACTGCGGGGGGTTTAAAAATTTAAATTTTTGAGAAAGGAAGCCCGCCTTTACAAACTCCCAAAGTGCAAAAGGGGCAATTGACAAGAAGGATCCCGGCATTTTTCCATGCCCAAACCCCTCCAAACAAACAATCACAAGGAAAACCCGATGTAAAAAAAGAAAGTCCGCTGACTAAAATGTAGGAAAAAAACCAAAAAAGGCAGGGGAAAAATGAAAAATTTTTTTTAATTTAAAAAGATTTGCCCCTTTTATTTTAAAAAAGTCATTTAATAGCTCCAGGGGGGGGGGGGGGGGGGGGGGGGGCCCCAAAAATAAAATAAAAAAATATAAAAAGCTTTTTCCCCCCCCCCTTGGGTTTAATTTGGTTTTTTTTACTGGTCTTCTGGGTTTACAAGCCCTCACTATTTAATGGGAATGGCCCCTGCTTCCGCACTGATTTTTTCGGCAGCACTCCCTGGCCTCTAACCCAACCCTCACTGTTAAAAGCCCGTTTACTTCCAAACATTTATGTAAGTTTGGGGGATGGACTGCAGCCAGCCCAAATTAGCGGCCCCATGTTTTTACTCCCAAATTTTGGGTGGTGATGTTTTAAACAAAAAGAAGACCAGAGAGATGCACTGCTGTAACCCGGGACTTGGGAAAGGTAAGACATTTTAGAAAAATTTTATTTGTGGTCACGGGACTATTTAAATGAATTTTTATGAGTTGGACAAAAACCCGTTTTAAAAAAACCAAATTTTAAACCCAGAATAGATCCCAAAAATTCCTTTAACCCCTTTAAAAGGAGGTTTTCCCCCAAAACCCGTATGGGATTTACCGCTGTTTTTTCACAGATAAAAAATAAACACAGCATTTTAAAGGGGAAATTTTTACAAATCACAATTACTGGAAAAGTTACAAAACAGGGCCCACCACAAAATCTTTAAAAAGGAAAAGGGGGTTAAAAAAAAATTTCCCGGGGTAAAAAAGACAAGCATTTAGAACTGGGGAAAATGATTTTTTTAAGTCCCCCCAAGAGACCCTTTGTTGATGATTAGTAAATCAGTTTTTCTGTGGGAAAAAACCTTTTCAATTTTTTTTGCCAAATTTTTGTGTCTGTAAATATTTAGGATAAATGGAAAATACTGTAAATAAAGTCCTAAAAATTAGTAAAACCCAAAACCCCTGTTTTTTTGTTAAACCCTTTTAGGGATATGGTTTTCATGGTCCCAAAAAGTATGTGGGGGGCACAAATAATACCCAAACACATATGTTTTTGGAGAAACCCTTTTCCCCAGAGCTGTGGGGCATCAGGGACTGCATTCCCTTTTTTTGACATTTTTTTTCCAAATTTTAGTTTTTGGTTTTCAGGCAAACCCCGGTTTTTTAACACCAAACAAATTTTTTCTTTATAGTTGTTCCTTTGCTTGCTGCCTTAAACAAACATAATATAGTAGATAAGGTGTAAGCTCACCCCTTTGGGGCCACACCCTTTTAAACAAAGGAAAAACTCCAGCTAAAAACCCCTCATACCTTTCCGCACGGTATCGCCGGGGCCCCCCAAACAAAGCCCTGACAGGGACACAATTCAAGTAGAAAACCCAAAGGGGTCCACGGTAGTGCAAACAAAGCCAAGGTTTAAATTTGGTCCCATAGTGCAGGGGGTACAAGGGCAGGGGACAGACAACCCAAGCGTTCCCCCGGGGCAGACAAAAAGCCCTTGTTTTACGGTACTGCCGAAAAAAAAAGTTTAGCAAAACTTTCCCAAAAAAGTTGAACAATAACCCTAAACCCAAAAAAGGGTTTTTGGATTAGGGGGTTTTTTTGAGGCCCCCTTATAGGTGTCACATTCAGTGTAATGTCTAACATCATTCCCACTTTCCACGATATAAGAGTAACCTAGGGAAGCCCAAAGTGACATTGGATGGTCAAACTTTTAATTGGGCTGTGGGGGCGGGAAAACAAGGGTGAAAGGGAAAGTTTAACCCCCACATTTCACTGCATGTATGAAAATTTTTGGGGTTTAAAAAAGCCAAAAATTCATGCACATAAAATTTTTGTATTGGAATGGGCCTGAAATTTTGAAACCCCGCTCTACTGCGGGCAAAATCAGGGGTTTTTTTTGCCCCTAATATGACATTTCCCGGTCAGGTTTGCCCCCTTTGAAAGTATTTACCTGTTCCAGCAGTAAAACCCTAGAAATTGGGTGTAACAAACTATAAAACAAAAGGTTTTTTAAGGTTTTAAATGGGGCCCCCCTTCCCGTATGGGGGACCCGAAATCAAGCGCCATTTTTCAAAATCCGGGGCGCTCTGTAATGGTTTCTGGGAACCGGGGGTTTTGGGAGGCCCTTTCACTAAAGGGGAATGGGGGGCGAGCCTGTTTTGGGGCCCGTTTTTTCGGGCTGAAAATTTCGGGGGGACTTCCCCGGGGATAAACCCATTCCCTACCCGGGGCCCCAAGAGCCAAAGCCTTAAAATTAAAATCTATGTATAGCTTTTGGAATAGGGGTTAGAGATAGGGATAGGGTTAGAAGAAAAATTTGGGTTTGGGACATTTTAACCTGAATTTTTTTCAAGTGTGGTGAAACCAGTGTAGAACCATACACGGCCTTATTCAAGCAACACTACTTTCCACCATACAAACCATAGAAACAATGATGTGGATGGTAACATGCATCTTCAAAAATTCCCCCCAATTCAAGGGTGTTGGGGCTAAAAGAACAGGAAAGAAATACAGGCTTAAAGTACCCGGGTTAAAGAACGGATAGGGATTGTAGGGTTTTTCTTAAAATTTTTAATTTGTTTTGGGAAGTCAGAACGGTATATGTAATTTAAAAATTTTAAATTTCATCACAAAAGTTTTTCTTTTATTTTTAGATAGTGCCCGGGGGAAAGGGCCTCTCTCTCTTCCCTCTCCCTTCTCTCTCCCTCCCCTTTTCTCTCCCGGGTCCCCTCCCGCTTTTGCATTTTCCCCTTTCCCGGAAAGCAAAGGGCACTTTATAAATGCCCGGGTTTTGGGGGCGCCTTTTTGGGGCAGGGGCCAAAAAGCGGACTTTCCCTTATCTCCTATGGGGTTTTACTTGCGAAAAAGGCCCCAAAAAGAATTTTACAAAGGGAAATTTTTTTTAAAGCGGATCGTTTTTAAAAAGGAACCGTTAAAAAAAGGGTCAAAAAAACGCGGGGGTGAAAAAAGCCCTTTGGCTTTTACCCCCTTGTTCAACCTTTAGGTGACAATGAAATTGGGAATTTACTTTTCCAGAATTTCTTCCCTTTGTAGCAAACCCGGGCTTTTCCACCTTTGTCTTTACTCCGTTTTGCTCAAGTACAAAACCCCGCGGAGTTAAATAACTCCGTGTCTGGCTTCATAAAAATCCGGGCCAAAAGAAGAAATTTTCCAAAATTTTTTAACACATTCATTAATTTGGGGTTTTTGTTTAAACAAAGAATTTGCACTTTTTATTTTCTTTTTCAAAATTTTAAAAAGCATTTTTTCATTTGGCAAATACATAAATCATACACAGGCATTTTAAATTTATAATTATTATTTGGGGGGCCCCCTTGGGGTTTTCCCCTATTTATGGGGGGGGAAAGGGGGAAAAGGGGCCCCCTTCCCCCCCCCAAGGTTTTAATGGGCCCTGTATAAACCCCCTTGGGGGGAAAGGGTTTTTGAGTGTTTTTGGGGGGAAAAGCCCGGGCATTTAATTAAGGAAAAGAATTTTTGGGGGACATCCCAAAAAGGGGAAAGTACCATTTTTTCAGTACCCAAAAATATTTTTTTTGGATTCCCATATGGTCTAAAATTTTAGATGAAACAAGAGGGCTACTTAGAGTTTTTACCTTTTTTAACCCAAAAAAAGGAAAAGGAAACCTTAAATAATGTACCAAAAATTAGGATCACTCCTTTTTTGATATTAATTTAAAAACAAAAAAAATTTTAAATTGGGAAAACCATTTTAAAAAGAGAAGGAGGGTTCACCATCCAATTCTTTGGGAAAACACTTTTGGGTGGGAACATCCAATTGGGGGTAGACAAAAAAAAAAACCAAAGCGTTTCGGATAACGCCTTTTGTCTTGGTCTCCCCAACTCCAAAAAAAACGTGTTTTGGGTTTTTAAAAAAGGTTTTTTGAAACCATGAAAAATTGAAAACCACCTCCATTTTTAAAATGCAATACAAAACAGGAAAATTTTTTTAAAAAAATTAATTTCCCAAAAAGGTTTTTCCCAAAGAAATAGTACTAATAATTCCACATTAAAAACTTATTTCTTGTTGAAAATTACAAAAGGAAAATAAGACATTTTAAAATGGAGGGAAAATTTTGCAATTACCCTTTTAATCCTGCGGATCGAGTTCCCAAATTTAAAAAAACCACAAAGATTCCCCGGGGGTAAAAATTGCTATTAAATCCCCCCTCTTTGGGGGGGCCCACTTTCCTTTTCTATGGCACAAAAAAACTAAAAAGGGGGAAAGATTACCTTTCCTTGGGCCCCCCTGAAAAATGCCTGGGAGACACTTGGAAAATTTAAAAAAACTCCTTTTGATTGGAAACGCAGGTGTCCCTTTTGATTCTGATTTTTAAAATGACCTGTTGTAAAACCCCCCATATTGCATTTTTCATGGGGCCATTTTTATGAGGTAGCTACAAACTTTTCTATTTTCAAATTTAAAAAAGCCCTTAATGAAAAGCTTTTGTTTGTAACATGTGAAAAAAAAAATTTTGGGGGTTTTCAATAAATTTTGGTTTTATTTTATTCATAAACCAGTGGTTCTTCAGATGAAAACGGTAACCTTTGTTTGAACTTTTCCCCCCCCCAAGGACCCCAAATTTTAAAAAAGTTAGGGGTCATGAAAGCTATGTTGGTTTTGCCAAGTTTTTTACGGGTCTTTTTTTTGAATATTTAAATTTTCCCCTTTAATTTTTTTACCCTTTTTTTTTACCTTACATTTCATTACCTTACATTACATTTCATAACATCCAAAAATTTGCAAATTTTTAAGTTTTTTTGTATGTAAATTTTAAATCAACCTTTTAATCATTAAATGTTTTTAAATTTGTCCAATCCCCTTGTGTCCCCTCCAAAGAGGAACACTTCATTGCATAACGCCATAAGATGATATTATTTTTAAATGCGTTTCCCAAAAATATTTTTTTTAAAACATCGTAAATAAATTAGAAAATTTGGGGGAAGCCACGGAGACCCCAAAAAGGGGGCCCCCGTAGTGCAGGTAAAATATAATTTAAACCTAAAAAAATTTTGTAAAATATATCGTAGTGGTCTTCAAAAAATTGATAAAAGCATTAGACAGAGTATGATTTTTATTGAGAATCTCTCTTATCACCTCTCTCCCTTCATCATATGGGATATTTGTGTGCAAAGACTGAATATCCAACGTACACAAAATATCCTCTGGATTAATTTAAGAACTCGTCTATGAACTTAGCCAGTGATTCAAAGACAGAGTTTACACTGGACACTATGGGTCTGCCCGGAGGTTTTTTTAAGGATTTGTGCACTTTTGGTACAGTATACCAATGGGAACTCTCGGATGATCATTAGTTAACATTTTTCTAGTACTATCGCTAATTATCTCACTAATTACTTCTTCTAAGATAGTATCTATCATTTGTTTAATTTCTGATGAGGGATCATGGTTAAATTATTTATATACATTAGTATCATTAAGTTGTTCATGTTCCTGAAAAATATTTTATCGTTTTTTGACAATACCGTTTGTCTTTTTTAAATTTTCTTGTAATCTATTTGTTCTTTTTTGTAAAATTTAATTGGGAAAATTTTTTAACAACATACCATTGATCTTTAACTTCATTCAATACTAATTGCTGGAAGACTTCTAAAGTTGGAAAGACAATTTCTGGGTCAAACGTACTTTTTTACATTGACTTATTCTGTTGATGAAAAAACATTTTAATACGAGCATTTCTATTAATTTATAAAATCACCTCAAAAAAAAAAATTTTCCCTATTATAAAGGGAACAAAATTAAGTCCTTTGTTAATCACAGATATCTGAGACTTATTGAATGATTTAGAAGAAAGGTTGATCAATAAATCCTCCGTATTCATTTTTTCTTTCCCTTTCTGTACTATGGACTTTGCAATAAGTATACCACAGTCTTTTCTATTTCTAACGTTTCATATTTTTCATAGTTTGTAAGGCCGAAAAAAGACGAGAATTATTTCAGCTGTTGTGCAAGGTGTTATCCAAGGAAAGGGCAAAAAACCCCAAGGGGTAGAAGAAAAATTTTCCTCATTTTGGGGAAAAAATTCCTTCCCCGACTCAATCTGGCAATGGAAAAAGCCCTTCAATGCCCCCTCTCCAGAACCTAACACATAACTTGTTTTTTTATGTCCAAATGCACCCAACCTTTTTAAAAATCTGTTAGTGAATTCACCATGAAAATCCTCTGGAAGGTTCCACATCTCCTGCTCTTCAAAAAAGAATCCCTTTCTATTTTAGTAGAAACTTTCGTTCCCTCAAGACTGAGGATCCCCCCTTTTTTTAGATAATACGGGGGATAAATAAATCTTGGGAGAGACTCTATATTAACCTTTGATTTATTTAAACATATTTATTTTTCCCCCCCCGAAGCCTCTGTTCCTTAAACTAAAAAAACCCCAAAATTTGCTAATTTTCGGGTACTGTATCCACCCATTCTTTTATTATTTTTTTTGCCCCCTTTGTCCCTTTTTCAAGTCTAAATTTTTCCTGGCATGGTGCCCAAAGTAACAATTTCCCATTTTGGTCTAACCATGATGCAAAATGGGAAAAATAATTTCTCAAAAGTGCCTCTACCCCTTTTTTAATACCCCTGTCTTTTGCCTTGGGGCATTGCTTTTGACACGGGTGCTACAATTAAGTTTACGCCCACCAGGACCCCCAAAGTCCTTCTCCATCACTTTTACCCAGGTTTTTCCATTTAACAGTAGTCATGAAGGGGTTTTTTTCCCCCCCATTGCAAAACCCTTGCATTTTCTGTGTTTTAAAACCTCACTGCTTTTCCCCCCGGGCCCTCCAACTTATCCAACCCCTTTGTAATAAACTTTACCTCTATTGTGATTACTTAAGAGTTTTTGTATGTCTGCAAAGATCATTTTTACTGTGAAATCCATTGTAAGATCGTCAATGAAAATTTGAAGAGGATAGGCCCAATACTGCCCTTGTGGTCCCCCCAATAACGAACCGTAGATAGTCCCGTTATTATACCCTTTTTTTCTTCGTGAGCCATTGCTTACCCACTTGACTGTTTTCCCCCCCAGCCCCAAGCATTCTCATTTTACTTCCCAAACCTTTTAGGGGACCGAAAAAAAGCTTTAGAAAAATTGATATAGACATCCATCCTACCCCATCCAGTCTACATGATTCCCTCAAGAAAATGATGAATTGTCCTAAAGGGGGGACCATCCTTCAAAAACCCCTGCGGAAGGCGATACATTTATTTTCATGAGATACTCCAGGAAGCCCTAAAAACCCTTCAAACTTTTTCCCTACAACAGAGGTCAAACTTACCGCCTATAGTTTCCGGATCACTTTTTGCCCCCTTTTTGACCCTTTTTGAATTTTGGGCACCACATTGTTGCACCAACCCTTTTGGGGCATCCCCCTTATTAGACGCCAAAAAAATTTTTAAGAATGGGCTTTTATGAATATTTAAAACTCCCTTAGGACCGGGGGTTTTTCCCATCTGGCCGGGGATTTTTTTTTAATCTTTTTAAAGACGGACTGCACTTCTTTTGGTAAGAAAGAAACTTTTAATTGGATTTTAAAACCTCCCCTCTTTTCAACAGGAAGCCATCCTCCTCGGAAAATCAGTGGAAAAAAAATGTTTAATGGGTTTTGCTTTTTTTTATGCCCTTATGTCTCCCTTCAGTATTTTTAAAAGGGCCCAAAAAATTTTTCTTTTTAATTTTTTACTTTTTATATATTTAAAAAAAATTTTTTGGGGGTTATTTTTTACTTTCTATGGCTACTCTTTACGTCTCCGCTTTGCTTCCTTTATCTTTATTTTACCCCTTTTATTTTTTTCCCAATAGCTTCTTATCCCCTCTTCCTACCCCCTTTTTATGGGTGAAAAACGCTTTCTTTTTTTTTTTATTCCCTTTTTACACCCCTGTTGACCCACTTTGGGGTTTTTCCCGTTTCTAATTTTTTTATTACCAAAAGGGTATGCCCCTCTCACAGGGGAGCCAGGATGTTTTTAAAAATATCCCATTTATTATTGTTCTCCCAATTTTTAAAACATTGTCCCAGAAATAGGGTTTTGGGGCCTCCCTAAGCAAAAAAAATTTAGCCTTCCCTAAATTCGTTTTTTTGGGGGCTCCTTGAAAAAAAAACTTATTGAAGGATAAACAAAAATTTTTATTAATTATGGCCATTTTCCCAGGTGCCCCTAAACCCTGAATTTTGTTCCTGTCAGGTCTATTTCAATATTAAATTAAAAGGGGCCTTTCCTCTAGTGGGTTCTTCCCCATTTAGAAAGGAAATTTATCTTTGAAGAGTGGGCGAATTTCTCAAAAATTCTTTCGGTCACTTCGCCAAATTTTTTCCGACAAAATTCGTTTCGTTCCGAATTACTTCCAAATCACTTAAAAAAAAGCAGCTTTTCCAGCTGCACAGATGAAGGTGCTGTAAACGTTTCCAGCTTAAATATGCAAGGAGTTTGGGTTTTGGGTCTTCAGACAATGTTGTGTTTTGTATGAAAAGGATGACTGCCGCCGCCTTTTAAATGCTTCACTATAAAAATTCCCGGGGCACTTAAGAGGCAAAACACCAAAAAACTAACGGGAATGTACCTGAAAAAGCACCACGAAAGCTAAAAAAAAACAACTAGAGCCAGGGGCAACTTAGGACAGATGTGGAGGGCAGGGGCACCACAGCAATGAGGTCAGGCAGGGAAACAAGACATTGGAGGGGGAAAAAACCGGGAAGAAAGAGTGGCAAAACGAGAGCAGGCCGGCGGCAGCATTATGAGGTCGGGCGGGGCAAATGACATTCTGGGGGCGGCAAAAAACAGTATTGGGCCACAGAGTACACAAGAACAGTTGGAGGTAGACAGCACAGCAAATAGCAGTGGCACAATGACATTCTGGAGGGGGCTAAACAGTATTAGGCCCAAGGGGCACAAGAACGTGGGGAGGTACGACAGCACCAAAATAAAACGTGGCCAAATGACTTCTGGGGGGCTAAAAGTATTGGGCCACAAGGGGACAATCAACAGTGGGAGGCACGGGGGGCGCATATGAGATAAATGGCAAATGACTTTTGGGAGGCGCAAAAACAGTATTACCACAATGGCACAACACACGTTGGGGGAAAACGGCGGCAGCAGTAAATCAGGCAGTGCACAATGACTTTGGGGGGTAAACATATTGGCCACAGAGGGGCACAATCACACGTGTGGAGGCCCGACAGCGCGCTGAGATCGGGGCATGGCACAATACATTCTGGGGGTGCAAAACAGGGGGAACCCCCAAGAATGGCAAAAAAATAAAAGGGGGGTACGGCGGCAGCAGCATAAAGAGGCATGGCAAAGACACAGGTGGGGCAGGGAAGGAGTCCCGAGCAGAGGGTCAGAGTGGCACAAAAAATTTTGGAGGTGGCAAAAAAGGAGGAAGCCCCAAGTGGCAAAGACTGAGAGGGAGGCACGGGGCAGCAGTTGAGGTCGGCGTGGCAAAATGACTTTTGGGAGGGGGCAAAAATATTACCAAGAGTGCACAAGATACGTGGGAGGTACGACAGCAGCAATAATCAGGCAGGGGCACAATGACATTTGGAGGGGTTTAAAAAAATATTAGGCCACAGGTGCAAAGATACAGTGTGGAGGTCACGACGAGCAATGAGATCAAGCCGTGGCACAATGACATTCGGAGGCGGTTTTAAAACATTTTGGGCCACAGAGGGGCACAATCACACAGTGGGGAGGCAGCCAGCAGTAAAATTCAGCATGGCACAATGAATTCTGGGCGGAAAAACGTATTAAGGCCCACAGGGGGCACAACACACTGTGGGGTCACGGGGGCAGCATAGGAATCAGGAGTGGCAAATGACATTTGAGGGGGCAAACAGTATTAGGCCACAGAGTGGCCAAAAACACACAGTGTGGAGGTCACGACACAGCAGCATGAGTCAGGCCCGTGGCACAATGACATTCTGGAGGTGGAAAACAGGGGGAAAGCCACAAAATGGCACAATGACTAGAGGGAGGTCAGGGGCAGCACATAAGTCAGCGTGGCAAAATGAACAGTGTGGGGGGCAGGCGGGGTTTCACACCACACATGAGGTCAGAAGTGGCACAATGACATTCTGGGGGAAAAAAGGAACCCAAGGGGGCAAAATGAAAAAGGGAGGTCACGGCGGCAGCACAGAGGTCGGGCAGTGGCACAAAACACAGTGGGGAGGAAGGGCAAGACACCGGGCATGAGGTAGTCAGTGGCACAATGACACGTGTGGATTTTACGGCAACAGCAACAGCACATGAGTCAAGAGGGGCAAAATTGCGAGTGTTGAGGGGGGCAAACCACCCCTGGTAAAAAAGGGGTAGGCGATGGAAAGGCGAGATGGGGGCACAGGGGTGGCGGCATCAAATAGGCTCGGAGGTATTTGAACCAACTGACCCTGGGCTTGGGTGTGTGGAAACCCTGGGTCCCGCCTGATTCATCTTGAAAAAGGTCGTCTTTCCACTTTTCCCCCGTGGACAAGCGGTTCCCCCTTGGGGAAACGAGGCCCCCGCCGCATGAACCCCGTTTAAATCCCACATATGGCTGGGCGGGACAGCTTCTCCCTAAAACTCACAATTTTCGGGCCACACATCCAGTTTGGTGCCAGTAGTCCGTGTTTCAATGAGGTGGCGAGTGCTGCCCAAAGTAGGCCAAACCTGTTGGTTCGGGGATGCTCGGTCCTGCTGGCGTTTGGGCTCCCCTCCTCATAGGCGGGGGAAGGAAGTGCTCATCGTGATCCAACTGGGTTCTACTGATGGAGCTTACTGTCTACCCCCCCCCTTTCACCCAGCAGCCGCGGCAGTTACGTGAGGCTGAGGAATCCCCCGGTCAGACCTTCAAGGGGGGACGATGCCGCACATGGGGCAGGGGCCAACTGATTACGGGGGTTTCCCATAGTATTTGAGTTTGTCTTCCCTCTCAATAGCTGGAAAAAAACTCCATTTTGGGCCGGAGGAGGGTCCAATAGGGTGGAGGCAAAGTCACCCTGCCCGGAGTGACATTCGGGGTCACGAGGGAAAAAAGCATGCTGCGGGCATCTGCACAATGACTCCCAGGGGGTCCCTGCCTCCATTTTCCCCTGATCTCCCCGGTGCTTGGGGGGCACTCCCATTTCCCCATTCCATCCACCCCCGCCCGCTGCTCCCGCTCCCCCTCTCTTTCACCGGGTAGAAAATCCACTCATTTCACCAGACAATGCTTTTTCTCCAATGTCCCCTCTCCATTTCAGTCCCCCCCGGGTCAGGGGCCCCGAGATGTAGTGCCAGTCCCCCATCCCCCCCCAGAAAGATTTTTTAGCATTGTTCCCGGACATGAAGCAGTGGAAAAACGTTATTCACCCCTAGTCCCCCGGGGACTGACAAAAACTGGCCTCCCCGAATGGCCCCAACAAAAAGGTGTCAGATGAGCTGCCACTGGTGAATCAAAGTTCACAGGGGGGTATTTGTCTGTCTGATTCAAAAATCATTAATGGCCTTTCTCTTTCATACAGTCGGTCCAATGTGAGGGGAAAACCCGGGGGGGGAAACTCGCATTTCAGAGTGGTTTGGGGGGGCCTTTCTTCCGCTGCAACCCAGGAGGGGGGGTTCCCGGCTTTGTACGAATGGATAAAGGCAGCCAGTTTCCCCGGGCCCTTTTCAGAAAGTTCTGAAAATGGGGGAAAAACTCAGGGAAACCTTTTTTTACAACCAGATTGAAAACACGTGCGCCATGCAGGGGGCATGGGCCATCCCCCCTCGGGGCAGCCCCGGGCACCCTGTTTCCCCCATTGTCCGTACCATGGTTCCGATTTGCAGTTGGCGCGGGGAAAGCCCCCACGATTTCTGTGCTGACCGGAGCAGTTTCCCCTGGACTTGTTTGCCCAGGCAAGCCAGGTGTAAACTCGTACACCGCTGTTCCCTACACATGTGTATGTTGGGGGTACTTTGGAGGCTGGGGGGTGGGGTGGGGGGGGGGGGGGAGGAGGGGGACATGGCGCAGGTGCACAGTTTGACAACGGGAGGAGAAAGCGGGGTCTCCCCTTCCCAAATTGTGGGGTGCCTGGGGAAGCAATTCACCCCGTGGGCCCAAAAAACATGTACTGGGCCCGACCCTAGTTTTCACTAGACGTCCCCGTGCCCGGCATTGGAACAAAAGATAAGCCAAAATGACCCCCCTTCTGTTCTACAATTTATGAAGTGTGGGACTCCTTTTTGGGAAAAAAATTACAGCTTGGAACTTCCTCCGGCTCGGGGACAACCATTATTCCTGAACGGTGCAGTCCACCCTTTGGAAAGGGGGGGAAGCAGTACCAAAACTTTGGACAGGGGGGCACGGTCACGCGCCCTTAGGAAGGTTGGACCATACTGGTTCTTTTCAACGCCCCTTTAAAACTGCTGGCGCCAATGGTAGCGGGGAGTAGGCTCTGGACCGGGGGGATGATGTCAAAGAAAACAGCTCCCCTTTTGCAGAGGTGGTGGGGGCTGACTGGCTGCAATGGGGAAAGGTGCCACTGGGGGGGTGCTGTGCTGCTGTTGCTGCGGGGGCCCCATGGACCACCACATCTGACCCCGTTTCTCCCCGGCCCCCGGGTGGGACGGGCATGTGTTGACGCAGGGCCGTGGTGCCAAGTTTCTCCCCGGCCACCTTCCTTTCCACCCACAGATTCTTATCCATTTTGCTCCCCGGTGTTTCAAAGAACGCCAACCCCCAGTATTTGGGTTTTTTCTGCCAAAGCTCCCCACTGAGTGACTACTGCCGCCGCTGCCCGCTGAGCCCCCCTTCCGCTATTTCTTTGGACCGCGAAGCGGGTTTTTTTTCCCCGTGGCCGTTGGCTCCCGACCCCACACTGTGCTTCCTGCGATCACGGCCATCGACCCCCTTGCTGACTGCGCGGCTCCCGCCGCAAGCTGACGCCCCTTCTCCCCGACGTGATGAAGCCCTTGCCTACCCCCCGGTCCCAAGGCGTCGGCTACATCATCAAATTTTTTGTGTTTCTCGTTACTGTGTCTTCACCGGTTTTTGTTTTCCAGCTGACCCACAATATACCTCCCCCTGCCACCCTTTAACATCATTTTTGCCCCCTACTGCAAGAAACAGGCGTATTGGCCCCCTTTTCTTCGGCCAAGTATGCTGACGCCCCCCTCAAATTGTTTATTTCCCCGCAAAGTGGCGCGAGCCCAACCACATAGTAATCTTGGTGAGGAACCCGGAGGGAAGAGGCGGGCTGAGGACAGGGAGGGGGCTGACCCGCCCCCGGGCCATGCAATAATGGTTGGTTGAGGTTTCCACCGACTCTTGGCGGGGTTAATGTCACGGGGGGAAGAGGATGACCATCAACCCAATCAAAAACCCCTTTGGGTTTTTGGAACAACCCAAAAGGCTGATACGCGGGGGAGTTTTTGGCCTCCACCGAGTGACCCCTGCTGCGACGTTCCCCTTGCTGGCGCTACCTGGCCTGTTCCAGGAATGTTTTTTGCCATGCCCCCTCGCGGTGCAAGGGCCTGCCCCCTCTGTTGACATAGTTTGTTCTAAAATGTACAGCACGTTTGATGATATATCTGTTATGATAAAATCCACCCCGTTTTTGACTCCAAAAAAATGTAAAGCACAAAAAGGCTTAATTTAAAACCTTCGGGACATGAATTGGCTAAGGAAAAATTTTATTTTTTGGCGTTGAAAAAAAACGGTTTATTTTTGTCAGCACACCCAAAACAACGCTTAATTTAACCCCCGGGTGTAAATTGCGCCAAAGAATTAACCCACAAAATATCTTTGTAGCGTGGGTTTCAATTTGGGTTTTCTACGCCACCAACAAGAGATACAGTGTAATTTAACCTTTGCTGTGAATTAGGTTTTCAGGGAAAAAATTTTTATATTTTGGCGTTTAAAAAGGGTTTTATTTTTGTCCACACCACAAAACAACGCTTAATTAAACCCTGGATTAAATTGGCCAAAAAATTGAGCCCCACAAAATAGAGCTTTTTTACGTGTTAAATGCGTGTTTTCTACGCCACACAACAAGAGATACAGTTTAATTTAAACCTTTGCTTGTGAATTAGGGACAGGAAAAATTTTATTTTTGGGATTGAAAAAAAACGGGTTTTTTTTTGTCAGCACACCCCAAAACAACGCTTAATTAACCCTGGGGGTAAATTGCGCCCAAAAAATTGACCCCCCAAAAAATAGGTTTTTTGCTTTTTACAGTTTTGGGGTTTTCTCCCCAAAACAACAAGAATACAGTTATAATTAAACCTTTTCTTTTGAAATTAGGCTACAGGAAAAATTTTTATATTTTTGGCGTTTAAAAAGACGGGTTTTTTTTTGTCAGACACCAGCAAAACAACCTTAATTAAAACCCATGGTGTAAATTGCGCCAAAAATTACCCCACAAACTAACTTTTTCGGTTACAATTGCGTGTTTTTACGCCCCACAACAAGAGAAAAGTTGTAATTAAACCCTTTTCTTTGAATTGGGGTAAGGAAAAATTTTTTATTTTGGCTTGAAAAAAGGGTTTTTTTTTTGTCAGCCACCCCCCAAAACAAAGCTTAATTAACCCCTGGATGTAAATTGCGCCAAAAAATTGACCCCCCAAACTAGTAGCTTTGTAGCGTGTTACAAATTTCGTGTTTTCTACCCACAAACAAAAGATACAGTTTTTTAAAAACCTTTGCTTGTAATTAGGCTACAGGAAAAATTTTATTTTTGGGGTTTTAAAAAAGCGGTTATTTTTGTCACACACCAACAAAAACAACGTTAATTAACCCTGGATTAAATTGCCCAAAGAATGACCCCACAAACAGTACTTTGTAGCTGTTACAATTGGTTTTTTTCTACGCCACAAACAAGAGATACAGTTGTAATTTTCCTTGCTTTTGAAATTTGGGAAGGAAAAAATTTAAAAATTTTTGGCTTGAAAAGACGGTTTTTTTTTGAGCACAACCAGCAAAACAATTTAATTAACCCCTTTAAAGTAAAATTTCCCAAAGAATTGAGCCCCCCAAAATAGTAGCTTTGAGGTGTTACAATTTCGTTTTTCTACACCAAAACAAAATACAGTTGTAATTTAAACCCTTTTCCCGTGAATTAGGCTAAGGAAAAAAATTTTTTTATTTTGGCTTTAAAAAAACTTTCTTGGGGGCAGACACCACCAAAAAAAACGCTTAATTAAAACCCCCGGATGTAAATTGCGCCCAAAAATTGAGCCCCACAAAATGGTAGCTTTTAGCGGGGTTACAAATTTTCGGTTTTTCTACACCACACAACAAAAAATACATTATAATACCCCTTTTCCTTTTTGAATTAGGCTACAGGAAAAATTTAAAATTTTTGGCGTTGAAAAAGCGATTTTTTGGGTCAGCACACCACAAAACACGTTAATTAACCCCTGGGAAAAAAGGCAAAGAATTTAGCGCCAAAATGAAGGGGTATTTGTATTGAAAAAACCCTTTTTCTTTAAAAGAATACAACAGGAACTGGCTTAGATCCCACTTGGATGTTGAATGTATATGCAGCTGCAGTGGACGCACACTGGATTTCAGATCCAATACCCCAAAAAATTAGAAATAGAACATTAAGAGAACAGTCTCTGAGACAAGCTGAGACACCCCACAGAAATCGCTATATAAAAATCAATTCTTCAGTAAGAGCTATCAGCCGCGGCAGCACCTTCCCTGATGAGCACAGTGAGAGGAGTGTGAGCTCCCAGCGTCGCGCCCGGACTTATATAGTGCGGTGACGTCACAGAATCCCGCCGGTCTCTGATTGGCTTCACCTCTGCACATGCCATGCAGGCTATGCCCTTCTTCCTCCCAGAGTGCTTTGCCCCATGTAGCGCCATGTGCTTGCAGCCATTTTATCAATCAAAAGCACACTTCGTTCACCCGAAGTACCCCAAAGTTCGACTTCGTTCCGAACCGAAGTTTTCCTGAAATTCTAAACGAATTCCACTTCGTTAGAATCGATTCGCCCATCTCTAATCATTAGTTATTGACAAAAATCTGTTTCCTTTGTGAGAGTTACAGGTTTCAGATTCCCAATTGATGTCTGGATAGTTAAAGTCGCCCATAATAATAACCTCATTCTGATTAGCGTGATCTAATCTTTTATCTTATAGAGCAGTGGAGGCTGTTTACATGGTGACGGACTATATGGTATGCAAAATAGAGTTGGCTTACTAGTGATGATCTTAATAGATGACTGATGGAATGTGTATTTCACATTGTGAAGAAGACGTGCTACAGTTTACTAGTCGGTGACATCGGCAACCAGGGAGGGCAACAAAATCATCAGAGATCCACGCTTGACTCATTTTGATAAATGTCAAATGATCCACATTCTCAGGGGAAAAATGGGTACATTTGTCAGTTATCACCTCGCCAGCTGTGCTGAATGTGCATTCTGAGATAACGCTGGCTGCTGGGCAGGATAAAACTTTTATGGTGTGCCAAGCAAGCTCAGGCCATTCATCCAGTTTGGACACCCAGAAGTCGATTGGTTCCAGACCAAGTCCAAAAACATCGGTGTTGAGCCGCAGGTAGTCATGAACCATGGTCGTAAGGCGGTCTCTGTGTGTCTGAATGCTGCCCTGCCTTACAAGCTTTGGTGAGGTGGTAAAAAGCGATTGCCACATGTCACCCAGTAGGCTTCTGCCACACTGCCTGCTGCTGCTTCTACTGCGGCTACTTGCCATTCTACTGCTGGCATGTTGCTGACATTGTTCCACCGTGACATTAGAATGTGAAGAAGATGCAACAGATGTCTTGAGTTGGTCAATGAGCACTGTCTCAAGTTCCTGCATTCTACTGTTAATTTGTGTGTGTGGAAGGAAATTGCTGACTGGTTAGTATCATGCCCTCTAATCCGTGAGCTGAACGGCCATCCTGCACCAGTCCTGGACCTCGAACCACTGCCTAAAGAATACCGATAAAATTGGGAAACAGTCAGGCCTTCTACATCCTCGAGCCAGTAATGCTCTGTGTCTGCATCTGTGTCTGCCTCCTTCTCCATCACTGCCGGGACCTGCTGCCGCAGAGTGTCTAATGCTTGTTCCAGTAAATATATATAGTACTCAGTCTAATTTGTATTGTTTAAATTAAGATTTATATTAGCCACCATGAGTTTTGGGTAGAACACAAGGTTAGCATTGTGAACTTGCAGTGCTGGGGTCCTGGGATCAAATCTGACTAAGGATGACACGTGAGTAGAGTTTGTATGTTCTCCAAATGTCTGCATGGGTTTTTTCCCACAATCCACAAAAACACCAAAAAGATACATATAGATAGGTTAATGTTGAATTAAGACAGTAAGCCTCAATGGGGACTGGGATGAATGTG
Source organism: Phyllomedusa bahiana (assembly GCA_025379985.1). NCBI lineage: Eukaryota > Metazoa > Chordata > Amphibia > Anura > Hylidae > Phyllomedusa > Phyllomedusa bahiana. Next base: position 24,316 of record JAODAL010018849.1, read on the forward strand.
AGTAATAATCTCTGTACAGTGATTTGGAATATGTGCAGTACATAAATAAAAAAAAACAAATACATAGTATAGGTTGTGCATATTTATATATGAAATTCCATATAGATGTTTATGCATATATACATGCAGTTTATGATAGTGATGCAGCTATAAGTAAATAATATTGAGCAGAGTATACAGATTGTACACAGTGTATATTTACACATCACAGCGTATAAATTACAGCAAAGCAAGCAGATGATACAGTACACAGGCAATATACATGTATAAAAGTGTATATAGTGTAGCTCCTGCTGGTCACATGTGCTGGGTGTATAGAGGACATTGAGACATATGTGTGGTCTACCTGGACTCCTTAGCTCTCCTTGCCTTTTTTCTGGTATTTACCTGGTTCGGGCCAACTGTGCTTTAGGGGTTGCATACAGGGGGTGCCAGGATACATAAGCGGGCTTTGGTTTCCAGCCTTGTAATACATAGGAGGACAGAAATTAACATTATAGATACTAGTCCAATCCTGTTTGTAACCATTTTATAATATATTATAAATTATATTTCTGTAAAGTTGCTTCAAGGATCTGGGAAGGTTGAGGGGTGTGAACAAGGCCTTGGAGGGCTAGGTACCTATGGAGTAACATTTTGACATGATGCGCCAGCACGTTGTGAGAGGAGCTTTAGGTGCTGTTAAAAGTCTGGGATTTAGTGCCAAACAAAGCAAACAGCATTGTGAGCTGCTGTTGACATGTTTACTGAGAATATAATTTTGGGCTACATAAATGCATAGATTGAGTTATACGAAAACACAATTATTTACTTTACAAAATACCACAGAAACATAGATAGTAAAATATACATATGACTTTAGTTAGGTATTATACAAATTATACAGTATAATCACTACATGATTAAATATGCTAAAATGATAAAAAAAAATCTACCATGATTATAGATAAACCTCTAAGTCTAGGAGGAAGACAGGTACACCCCTGAGTAAAAACACCACCAATGTGCAACCTTCTCTAATAGATATATAAGGCGGGGTTCATACGTCGAACTGAAAAGTCCGATGTGGTTTTAACTTTCTTGAGGCGTTTGTCGACTGGTTTGGATATGGGTTGGCCTTGAGTGGGATCCGATGTGGATCCACTGAAAAGAATGAACATGCTAATTTTTGTTTTCTGCGCCACACACATGTGAACTACAGCGTGGACTCAAGTGAATGGCCATTCGATTACACAAAGATTTTAATGAGGAATTCAACATGAAATCCGTGTTGAACTTCCTGTTAAAATCCGGCATGTGAACATACCCTAAAATTAATTCAGATACATTTATAGATGAAAGCAGACTGTAATCAAATTTTTGGGTACATTTACAAATTATATCACTTCCTATCAAGCCAGCTTTGATCATGACCATAAACAATTGACAAGGACAGACATTGGATACAGTAGGTATATATTTACCTCAACCTGTTTTTGATCAGTGGTAAGTGTATGTTGCTTTTTCATGCATTTGATGTACTTGCGAACTCAAGGTTAAACTGGTGACATTAAACAATAAGGTAAATTGATTCCCAACTCTGATACATTTTTAGAATTTCCTCTGTCTTTCTATCTGTCCATTTATCTCTCTCATTATTTCTTTCATTATTTCTTTCTTTCTTTCTTTCTTTCTTTCTTTCTTTCTTTCTTTCTTTCTTTCTTTCTTTCTTCACACTGGAGTTTCTTTAACACTTAATAATAAGTACAATAGAAGTACAGCTGGACTGATGGCAACAAATTCCCAGTAACTCTGCAATGAACAGAGTGATGTAAGGGGAAACTAATGTGCTGTGCAAGAGATTATGAAGCAGGTAGCAGAAGCATGAAAAATTACTCACCTATCTGCATCTCTATTTAAATTAACAAATAACAAGGCAAATTGAATCCCAACTTTGATACATTTTTTTTTTAATTTCCTTTGTCTGTCTATCTATCTATCTATCTATCTATCTATCTATCTATCTATCTATCTATCTATCTATCTATCTATCTATCTTTTTCCACACTGGAGTTTCTTTAACACTTAATAATAAGGAGTACAATAGTAGTACAGCTGTACTGATGGCAACTAATTCCCAGTAATTCTGCAATGGACAGACTATATGATGTAAGGGGAAACTAATGTGCTGTGCAAGAGATTATGAAGCAGGCAGCAGAATCATGAAAAATTACTCACCTTTAAAATATTTGGTCTGTTCATCAAACACTGTTGTAATGCTATAAAAGCCCTGATAAAGCGTTAGTGGGGGATCAAAGTATGGATGTTTGCCCTTTATCTCTTTCTGTTGCCAGATGTGGCAGCTATGTTCTGGTGCAGCTGATAAATACATGAGTATGGGTTCAATTAGGGACTGAAGCCCAGACACAGGGCTTACAATATTCCTCTGTATTTCTTTGTCAGACTGTTTACTGCAGCAAATCTGTAAATTACCCTTTTGTTCCGCCTGGAGAACATTATTCTATGGCCATCATATTTTGTACTTTTCTACATGTCAAGAAGATTTTAAGGGGGTAAATTTCAACCCCCCTCCCCTCTTGAGGTGAAAATTTATATATTCTGTGTACTTGATGTGTACTGTATATTGTATAGGCAGATGTTTGTGATGTTTTTCCTTTAATTGTAACTTTGTTTTCCTTCTTTTGTGTGTGTTTTTGTATTTTTTACTCTTTTGCTTTTATTATACATAGCAATACATTACTATTATTGTTTCCGATGTAGCACAGATTAGCGTGACCATGATATCACAGCTTTGTGTGTTACCTACTCGTATCTCAAAACAAAAGACATTGAAGGGGATTTACTGTCACAGACATTGATGGTATATTGATAGAATGCCTCTGGGACCAGCGCCTAGCTCCTAAATGGACCCCCAAATCTCCCCGCTATCACTATCCATTCATTTCATTGGGAGTTCAACCTGCACCTATCTGATATTGATGCAGGCTCAGACTGGGCCGCCGGGGGATCGGTGAATCCCCAACACCAACACCTACCTACAGCCTACCTTACTGGGACCTACTTATCTACTTGGGGTCTATTTACCTACCCACCCGTGGTCTACTTATTTACCTTACTTGGGCCTACCAACTTATCCAGTGGGGGTCTGCCTACCTAAATAGGGCCTATCTAGCTACCGGGGGCCTTGCCCATTTGCCTACCTACCTAGAGTCTTGACTACCTACCTGGTAATATAATTGTGAGGGGAGCAGTCCATAGCTGTAGCATAATCTCCAGGGGGTTAGTCCTCTCTCCACCCTCCAACCCCTTAGGAGATTGTGCCTCTAGGTTATGGCTTGTACCCGCTCTCCCACCCCTGGGAGGTTTGTACAGAGGTGGGAATAGGTAAAGAGGTGCTGGAAAATTGAGGATTCTAAGATATTTGTGTGTAAATTCTGCAGGGATAAGTTGTGGCCGGGACAGGTCATCATGGCGGTCTGGAACGGATGCAGAAGAAAAGGGAATAAGAACGACTCATAAGAGAAGAGAACGACTCCTCAGTCAAGATGTCTCCGGTGAGTCCCTGATTTCAGGGGTTATTTTACTTCTATACTGGATCAGTGCTGTATTCACTGTAATGTGATGTGACCTGAGCTGGTGTCTGACCACTATGTGCTACCTACAATACATGAAAAAAACTTTGAGATTCTTAGTTCACGTTTTGATCAAAACTGTTTAAGCCACCCCCAACTATCAACGGGATCTCAAAGCGGGTGGTCCTACCATATTTTTACCTCTCATTTGAGTCCAATTCAGACTTCTCATTTGGGTCAACAGACCTCCATAATCCAGAGAGAAAAAAACACCAGCTTTATAAGCACACTGCACTGATCTAACAACCTGTGGAGGTGAGCGGGGTGCAAAGAACCAAAATGGAGGCATCCACTCCTCCCTATATGAGTTAAAAGCAATATATGCCAAATGCAACGTATAGTTCTGCACAAAAAAAAAACATTTCTGAAAAACACAATGTGAACCGGGGTGCCACTGGCATGGTTGTGGCATATATATATACACACATTCCAATATCAGTGGCACACCAACAGCTAAAAGGGCTATCAAACAAGACATGGAAACCTCTAAAGAAGCATTTATGCTATATACAATACATGAAAAAAACTTTGAGATTCTTAGTTCAAATGTTTTGATCAAAACTGTTTAAGCCACCCCCAACTATCAACGGGATTTCAAAGCGGGGGTTCCTACTCTATTTTTACCTCTCATTTGAGTCCACTTCAGACTACTCATTTGGGTCAACAGACCTCCACAATCCAGAGAGAAAAAAAACACACCAGCTTTATAAGCACACTGCACTGATGTAGCATCCCGTGGAGGTGGGCGGCTTAAACAGTTTTGATCATAACATGTGAACTAAGAATCTCAAAGTTTTTTTCAGGTATTGTAGATCGCATAAATGCTTCTTTAGAGGTTTCCATGTCTTGTTTTATGACCACTATGTGGTCTCTATCTGGCAGTGTTGTAGGTTATACCTGAGCTGGTGTCTGACCACTATGTGGCGGTGTTGTAGGTTATACCTGAGCTGGTGTCTGACCACTATGTGGTCTCTATGTGGCGGTGTTGTAGGCTATACCTGAGCTGGTGTCTGACCTCTATGTGACCTCTATATGGCAGCGTTGTAGGTTATACCTGAGCTGGGGTCTGACCTCTATGTGGTCTCTATATGGTGGTGTTGTAGGTTAAATCTGAGCTGGTGTCTGACCTCTATGTGGTCTCTCTATGGAGGTGTTGTAGGTTATACCTGAGCTGGTGTCTGACCTCTATGTGGTCTCTATATGGCAGTGTTGTAGGTTATACCTGAGCTGGTGTCTGACCTCTATGTTGGTCTCTTATGGTGTTGTGTATATGAGCTGTGTCTGACATGGTTCTATGGTGGTGTTGTAGGTTATACCTGAGCTGGTGTCTGACCTCTATATGGTCTCTATATGGAAGTGTTGTAGGTTATACCAGAGCTGGTGTCTGATCACTATGTGGTCTCTATATGGTGGTGTTGTCGGTTATATCTGAGCTGGTGTCTGACCTCTATGTGGTCTTTTTATGGCGGTGTTGTAGGTTATACCTGAGCTGGTGTCTGACCTCTATGTGGTTTCTATATGGTGGTGTTGTAGGTTATACCTGAGCTGGTGTCTTACCTCTATGTGGTCTCTATATGGCGGTGTTGTAGATTATATCAGCGTTAGTATAGTGGCAGCGTACATCTGTCCCTGAGTGTAAGAGTAAGGGAACACCTGACCCTGTGATAGGAGTTACACTTTTCCTTTCTTGCTGGTGTTTATTTTAGAAGGTGGTGAGGTGCGTGACCAAGGGAAACGTGGAGGGGGATATTGTATGTGGGCTAGTGGTGGGATATGGATGGAGCTACTTAGCCATGTGTCTATGATATGTTACACTGACAAATGTGTGACTCACTGGATATTGGACTACACAATACAGTTCTTTTTTGCACACTGTATTATGTGGTAAAATGGGCGTGTTTATGTCCGAGAGGCCGATAATATTTTTATGTATAGTAGGTTGAGCCCCCGAGATCAATTCCCCTGTGGGCCCCAGACCCCCAAGTCCGACACTGCATTGATGGCATATTCTATCAATATGTCATCAATATCTTTGATGGCAAAACCCCTTTAAGCATTGATAAAGTTGAGATAACATTCTGTGCCATGATATCATGATATATTATCTGTCAAGTTTAGCTTTTCCACATCTGTATGTCTGTGGCAGGACATAAAAGCTTCTGTACATGGCAGACCCTGAGGCCATATTTAGCCTCGTGCTGCCATGCAGCCATTGGCCCCCTATGATCGAGTTTGCGGGGTGTTGATGGTTAGATAGGCAGAGTGCTCGCACTTTGTTAACCACTTGAATTCTATGGTTCCTATTAACTGTTGCGTCTAGGGGGTTAAACAGCAAGGATTAGAGCTAGCTGGAGTCCGGTTGTACATTACAGCTGGCTTCCACTGCACATGGTGTGGGCATAGCTCCTGAGGGAGCACAGGAGGACTCGGTTTTTCCTGGATGATCCAGAAGCGTTGTCAAGTATGATATTGTATTTCACTCTGCTTCACTATACCCGATACTGTTTGCAGATCTGCTACGGTATATAGCAGCACAGTAATACCCTATTATAACAGCTGGGCAGCAGGAATAATAATTTCAGTGCTGCCAGCTTGCAGGAGAAGGTGCCAGCTTCAGTATGCATCCAGGAAGCTACTATAGGACGATTTGTGACACTGAGCATTGCACCACATGGCCGGTGGGAAGGGACTGAAAGGATTGTATAAAAGGCTAGTGCTTGGCATCAAGTGAACAAAGAGTCCTAGAGGACTACATACAGTAACACTAAATGATAATCATGAGGGGCCAAATTAATAAATCATGATTATTTATGGAATCCTCCTCTACATGCAGTCCCTGGGTTACGAACAGGATAGGGACTGTAGGTTTGTTCCTAAGTTGAATTTATATGTTTTTTGCTAGTTTTGTGTAGTGCAGGGAAGGGTTTCTACATCTGTTTTACTGTATGTGCCCTTGTTAAGAAGATTTTACCTAATTTCCACCACATGTGCTGTTGTGGCATGCTGTAACTTGTCGTTCCACAGCTACTATCTGCTGTGGAACATGGAACTACAAGTGCCGGCATGCCCCATAAGTCTCTGTTTGTAACTAGGGGACAGATGTAAGTCGGAATGGTGTAATTTGGGGACTGCCTGTATATTCACTACCTGCTGTGATGTTTTATTTACAACTGTAATATTGCTCCGTTACTTTGTTTGGTGCTGAGAACAATATAATTTTGACATATAATTGACTTAATTACGGTCTTTCCACTTGCATCTGTAACATTCTTTCAATGGAACTTTACTGTGGAAACATAAAACATGCAAAAATGCAAACAGTCCAAGAAAAAACTTAAAAATGGGGTGGATCCAAGGGGGCAGGGAGGAGCGTGAAGGACACTGGAGAAACTGCATAAGGGACCACGGAGCAGGAATGAGTCTGCACTTCCTGCTGCTTATTTATGGTTACTATTCTAAGCACTTATCACTTTATTTACTTTCTATCCTTATCATGTATTTATGATGTCTATGTGCACGCAATTATTGAGTCTACTACTATGTGCCCTTTAATATATTTATCTCAGCTACTGTTGCAATAAACAGTTTAACATTTTCTATGTGATTTTTTGATAATACCCTTGTTGGTTTATGTATCTTCCCCAGTTTTTTGACCATGTTTTAATTTTTTAAATATTTTTTTACTAATTGACTAATAAAAAAATCATGTTTTATTAATTTGGTATTTGGTCCCTCATGATTATAATTTGTTGTTTCTGTATGATATAATTGATATAATTGATCTGAGGTTTATATTTAATGGTTTATGTGGTTGGACTGCATATGCTGTCTAAGGAGCCTGTTATTGGCCTGTGGGAGCAATATATCTGGCTTTGTTTGCTGGAGCAAGAGATAGTGTACCAGAGGGGAAGCTGTGCATTGGGGCTTCCAAAATTAAGGGTACTAGAAGTCCAGAAATGCAAGAGCAATACGGTACCACAAGGCAAAAGTATTGTCATGGAGAGAAAGTTTGTAAGTTGGGTTGAGAAAGTGTTATAAAATGTGTATTTTGTGTGAGACTTAAGGCCCATGTAACGCTCTAACTTCGGTGGCCTTTTCTTAGAGGCTGCTGGATGCAGGGGTTTCTCCCCTCCAGCTGGAGTGGCAGTCCCCCTTTATGGCCTGAAACAGCCCATCCGCACTCCCTGGACGTCCCTCTCTAGTAGTTCAGCTGTACTGTGTATTCCAAAAAAAGCTTAGTTCTGAATGCTTTTAAAAAACCAAGGATTAACACATCTTATTGTAGTCCTTGTAATTTTGCTCAATGAAAATGCTAAGGTGCATAAAGTTTTCTAGCAATCCAGGTCGCTGTTTCTGCAACAAGAGCTAGGCCAGCGTCCAAATTTACTATCAATTAGACAATCTGCAGTTTTTTAATGTTAAATCTGTACGTCCCTTAATCGGAACCTCAAAACCAGCCTGAAATCTGTTTTAATCAGACAAGTGAACTTTGTCCTCTCTAGCAAAATTAAAGGAATTCCCTAAAAAAAAGAGTTATTGCGCACACTAATTACTTATTTAATATAAACGAGATAAACACTTGAAACAAAGGAATTTCTTTTCTAATGACTCCAAGTCTTATTGCCTTTTATCTGATAACACTCAGACCTTACATAGAAATTGTGAGAGTACAGTAAATTAAATGTCATGCCACACCATACATCCTTCTGAATCTTTTCAGTATAAAACCCTAAACCACATTGAGGGCACAAACTGTGGATTGTTGGCAAGGGCAGAGGCTTATGCCTTGTAGAAAGCATGTACGTTGAGGTCAGCTGTCTAAGCACACTTTAAACCATATCAACTAGTATGGACAGAACATATCTAGGTTGATCAAGTGTCGTGGACCTTTGAGGCAAACAGGAAAAAGGAAGTATGAAACGATTCTTGAAAAAATATATCTGAAAACAAATCTATTGCCCCTACTTAATGACACAGTTTTAGCCTCAATAGAAAATACCTCAAAAGGTACATTCCAATTTAATTCTGCAGCATTAAAGGGTTGCTTTGTTTTTAAATTATAGCTATGTATGCCACTCTATTTTTTTTTTTAATAAGTAATAGACCAATAAAGACTTTTTTAAACTTGATAACAAATTAATCATTCTTACAGGAATTCTTCAATAACCATGCTACAAATCCTGTTTAATTTAACAAGTGAACTTTTCATATATCAAATTAAAGAATTGGTCTAAAAAAATTGTAATTGCATCCACTTCACTTTTTAAATCAGTTGACCGACAAGAGCTTTTCCCTAACCAAAGAATTTTTAAATTGTTACCTTCAAGTCTTGATTCACCTTTGCTTGATCTTGATAACACAGTCCGAGCTGCTTAGGCCACTAGAGACAACCTTGTGAGCATGTACAGTAAATTTATGAAATGTCTATGCCACACACATACATTCCTATTCTGATATTGTTTTCAGTAGTAAAATCTCAAACCAACAATTATGGTGCACATAACTGTGATTGATGTTTGCAAAGGATACAAGAATTCCATTCGTTCTTAAAGCAAGCAGTGTGTAAATTTTAAGGTCAGACTTTAAAGGACACATTTGACCTTATTATACAATGCAGACTACTGACAGAAATATATCTAGATGTCTGTCGAAATGTCGAGACAACATATTTTGAGGCACAACATGGAATCTTTAATGAAGTATATAAAATTTTCTTAATTTATAGCTCTGAAGTCTAAATAAATGCCCCCTACCATTAACACAGGCATTGTTGACACTACACATACTGTATGGTTCACAAGAAGTTCCACTTTGAGCATTTAAGTGTTAATACAGGGTTGTATTTGTTTTTTGAATTATATGAGTTTTATTATCTCTTTTTGATTTTTAATAAGTTTTATGATGTTTTATGGTAGTGCCCCTAGAAAAGCACAAATTCCCACATCTGGCTACTAGATTTTCTTCATATAGTCACTTGCTGATTACCCTGTTATGCACATAGTAACATAGAATAGATATGCTAACCTGTAACAGTTGGTGGTGCTGTGCAATTGTAATGTCATCCCCTCTCCACTTCTTTAGATACAACAGTTCCCACAAGAGCATTTCATGCCCCTACCAACAGTAATCAAAGCAGTGCCCCCATGGGACATTCTTTGACAGTATATGGGCATTGCATAGCTAAAAAGCATACACTGTGACACAGAAATGAGCAGTATAGGGTGTTTAAGACACATTGTGTGGTTATAATGGGGCACTGTTTGTGATATTTATATGGGCACCGTATGCACTGTTCATTTTAACTATGTTTTAAGTGACACGGATCAGCCATTACACACCTGCCTAAAATTATTTATTTTATTAATTTATATAGTGCTGATAAATTCCACAGCGCTGTACAGAAATGGATATTATTCACATTGGCCCCTGTCCCCATTAGGGCTCAGTCTAAACTCCAGATTAACTTACCAATATGGACTGTGGGGGAACCAGAGTACATGGAGGAGACCAACACAAACACAGGTGAACATAAAAACTCCTTGCAGATGTTACTCTTTGTGGGATATAAATCGAAGACCCCAGCAGTGCAAGTCAACAATGCTAGCCATTGAGCTACTATGCTGCCTATAAAATTGTGTACTGTGTGGCTACATGGTCCATACACACCAAGATGCAATATTCCAACTCCTTTCTATCATAGCCAGCATTAATGGTTTCACATGTTATGCTACAGTAGCCCTTCTATGAAATCAGGCTAGGTGGGCTAGCCTTCTTGTGATTAATGCATAAATATCCTCCTTGGGTGTTCAAAATCGCCAGCTTACTGGTTGTCTTTCCTTGAATCACTCTCGGTAGATGCTAATCAATACCCACTGGGAACCCCCTTACAAGCCTTGTTGTCAGAGATGCTCTGATCCAGACATCTAGCTATCACTATTTAGCCTTGTCAAAGTTGTTCAGATCCTTTGCTTGCCTGTGTTCCCTGCTCTCAACACTTATTAACTTTAACCTCTTAAAGGGGTTTTATCATTACATTAAATGGTCTTCAGAATAAGGGGACATTGAAAACAAGCAACTTTGCAATTGGATCTCATTTGCAAAGCTGTCTTGTTTTCACTGTCCCCTTATCTTCGTTTTGTGTAAACACTGTTCCCCAGTGCCGGTCGGATTCCACCTCCTTTCATTTCAGTGGCTGACAGCTCTACTAATTTACATTCTGTCTGCCCCCCTCCCTCCTCCTCCCTGTCGAAATCAAGGGAGCGTGCATTCCTGCATCTCTCACTCAGAATAAGGAGGCCGGCAGCATTTCAATCTGCACAGCCAGAAGCTCCACTGTAACACTGCAGCTGCTTCTACTATCAGAAAACAGCAGAATTGTGCCTTGGTGCCTAATGCTCCTGCGTGTAAACATAGATGGGAGACAGATCTGTGCTGCTCTGGATGAGTTCATAGAAGACTGGATTCAACTATAACAAACCTCCAGCTGTGAGAGGAGAAGAGCTCAGTGCTCTGAGTTCATAGAAGACTGTCTAGATTGAATGCAGTGCTGTGGTATGTAAACAAACAGCTCTTACAAAATAAGACTGCATAGGGAGAGGAATGACACAGTGACATGTGGACTCTGATCTCAAACAAACACACTGACTCGGAAGCGAGCACGAACAGTGAAGGGGGGTTGATGTCATCCCCCTTCAGTTAAGAAACACCTAGCTGGGAGGTGAAGAAACGCCCCTAGATTTGAGGAACTGAGAAAATGAAGCTACAAGAAAACAGCCGAACTGATGAAGCGATACATCCCCTTTAAGGATGTGTCTATTTTTACATTTTCATTTTTGTTTTTATCTCCAGCTTCCAAAAAAGTAACTTTTAAATTTTTTCCATCAACATAGCTGTAGGTAGGATTGCTTTTCGAAGGCACAGGCTGTACTATTTTAATGGTACCATTTTAATTACAATTGTTTAATGTTTGGGAAATTAAAAATTGTGGGTGGAATTGGAAAAAAAACACAATTGCACAATTTTTTAAGATTGTTCACTTTTACAGAATTTACTGTATGGTGAAAATGACATGTTATCTTTATTCTGTGGGTTGGTACCATTCCGGTAAAACTCAATTTATGTAGCTTTTATAATGTTTTACTACTAAAAAAAAACCCAACAACTTTTTGAAACAAAATTTGCTTTGTATTGTGATTTTTGAGGACTTAGATTTAGTATATTTACAGTATTTTATTCATATATCCCTACTCATTGTGTTGTCTGTATTGACAGCCTTTCTGGTATATACAGAGATGGCTGTCAATCACTGATAATACCGCCAACTGGACTCCTTAATCGAGAATTAGCAGTAAATTAAATGATTAAATTACAAGTTCTGCTGAATATTTCCAAACAAAACTATATATGAATCTGCTCAGCACCTCCTGCTCTATAACAGGCCCCCAGCACATCTGATATCATGATCAATGTGACAGGCTCCCTTTAAGGCATTATGGCTAATATCTCATGTACAGCATCATAGGGTTCTAAAATGTTTAGGTCATTTTACCTGTGGTTTGACTAGGACACTCACATGTAATACAGGCGCAAAACGTCTTCAGTAATATGCTTACATAAAACTGGCCTAAGAGTCTGCATTCTAGACTAGAATGGATTACAATTTAGAGGATCCACATATAACTGTAAACACAACATGGTAATAGAATTTAGCATACTAGAGAATGTGACTAAAGAAATATAGTCAAAAGGATAAACTGAATATCTGTACAAAGCCTAACAACCTAACAGACATAGTCAGTATCCTAAATGGTTGAGTACATTGCAACCTTATGAAGGTCTGAAAATGTCATCAGGAAAAATCCTGGAAGATGATGTGGATAAAAGGCAAATGCTTGACATTGGTATTACTTTTTCATGGTCTTAAAGGTTATTTTCATTTGATGCATGTAAGTATATACCTTCTCTGGGAAGAAGATTGATAAATACAGGCTGTTTAAAAAACGTTGGTACAAAAATGATAGCTTCTGTATTCATAGCCAAGAGAACATAACACGAATGTCTTAACATGAGAAGAAACACTATCTATCTAAGTTGCATCTATACACTACAAATGTTCAAAATGATTTCCATGAGTGACATGACAGGTCAGTCACTTGCCATTTACCACTGATAATAATGATAATCTTTATCTATATAGTGCCAATATATTCCCCAACACTTTCAATGTGGTCTGTGTGTCGGAGGCGTCAAAGTTTCCCCCGCATGTATGAGTGCACTTCGGCGCCGACATACATCAGGCACAGTTTTCATGGAAATAACCGTGACAACAGGCGTTTCGACGCGCCGGTCTTCATACATGTCCCCCAAAGTGTGAGGGCCCCGCTCAAGCGCTTACAATCTATGTGGGTGCATGGAGAGATGAAGGGTGACAAGTGTATAGTTTACATTAGGGTCCAGCCATAATTCCTAAATATGGGGTAGTATACATAAAGGTAGAAGAACCTGCCACCCAGACCGTACATCGATATACAGATAAGAGCCCAAGTGCATGCAGTGTCAGAAGTATGTTCTATTGAAAGCAGGGGATAGGCAATTAGGGATCTTGGTGGGCCTGTCTAAGAAGATGTATTCTCAGGCCACGCTTAAAATCAATGAGGGTTATGAGTTTGCCTGATCATATGGGGTAGCGTGTTCCAGAGAACTGGTGCAGCAGGTGCAAAATCATGGAAGCGAGCATGGGAGGTTCAAATGATTGAGGCACTTAATCAAAGATCATCAGCAGAACGCAACGATCGGGTGGAGTGTAAGACAGAGATGAGGGAAGCGGTATAGAGGGGTGCAGTACTGTGGAGAGATTTATGAGTGAGAGTGATTAGTTTATACTCTATTCCAGAGGTGTAACTACCGAGGTAGCAGGGGTAGCAGTTGCTCCGGGGCCCGTGCGCTCAGGGGGGCCCGCGCCCCGGGGCAGTGGCTACTGTGTCCGCTACCCCGGTAATGCCGCTCCTGGGCCCGCCGGAAGTGAACTTAACAGTTCACTGTGGCGGGCAGGGAGCTGAGGGGCCCGGCGCATCCCGCCTCTGAATGCCCGGGTCCTCCGGCCCGAGCGTTCAGAGGCAGCGCTAAAGTGAGGTAGCAGAGCGGAGCGACGATCCGCCCTGCTACTTCCCCTGACGGTGCTCTGTGATCACGTGGGCGCGCGCGGTGACGTCACATCACCGTGCCGCCCGCAGGGAAAGTAGCAGACCGGAGCTAGTGGCGAATCGGGGGAGCGTGAACCGAGGTGAGTAAACTATTTTTTATTTTACCTGCCCCTAAGCCTGCCTGTATATCTCTAAGCCTGCCTATATACCCCCTAAGCCTGCCTGTAGACCCCCTAGCCTGCCTATACACCCCCTAGCCTGCCTATACACCCCCTAGCCTGCCTATACACCCCCTAAGCCTGCCTATACACCCCCTAAGCCTGCCTATACACCCCCTAAGCCTGCCTATACACCCCCTAGCCTGCCTATACACCCCCTAAGCCTGCCTATACACCCCCTAGCCTGCCTATACACCCCCTAAGCCTCCCTATACACCCCCTAAGCCTGCCTATACACCCCCTAAGCCTGCCTATACACCCCCTAAGCCTGCCTATATACCCCCTAGCCTGCCTATACACCCCCTAAGCCTGCCTATACACCCCCTAAGCCTGCCTATACACCCCCTAAGCCTGCCTATACACCCCCTAAGCCTGCCTATACACCCCCCAGCCTGCCTATACAGCCCCCAGCCTGCCTATACAGCCCCTAAGCCTGCCTATACAGCCCTTAAGCCTGCCTATACACCCCCCCTAAGCCTGCCTATACACCCCCCAGCCTGCCTATACAGCCCCCAGCCTGCCTATACACCCCCTAAGCCTGCCTATACACCCCCCAGCCTGCCTATACAGCCCCCAGCCTGCCTATACAGCCCCCAGCCTGCCTATACAGCCCCTAAGCCTGCCTATACAGCCCCTAAGCCTGCCTATACAGCCCCTAAGCCTGCCTATACACCCCCTAAGCCTGCCTATACCGCCCCTAGCCTGCCTATACAGCCCCCAGCCTGCCTATACACCCCCTAAGCCTGCCTATACACCCCCAGCCTGCCTGTATACCCCCCAAGCCTGCCTGTATATCCCCCAAGCCTGCCTGTATACCCCCTAAGCCTGCCTGTATACCCTCTAAGCCTGCCTTTAGACCCCCCCAGCTTGCCTTTAGACCCCCCCAGCTTGCCTAGATAGCCCTCCCAGCCTGCCTAGATAGCCCCCCCAGCCTGCCTGAATAGCCGTATAGCTACCTTGAAGCCTGTCTACCTATATAGCCCCTATAGCCCCCTCAAGCTTGCCTACCTATACAGCCCCCGAAGCCTGCCTGTCTACTTATATGGGGCCCCTTAGCTACCTAAACCCTACATATATGGCCCCTATAGCCCACCTAACCCCTGTCTACCTGCATGGCTCCCTATAGCTACCTAAACCCTGTCTGCCTAAATGGGCCCCATATAGCCAGGGGGGCAGGTGCTGAAAAAGTCAGGATTCTAAGATATTTGTGTCTAAATCTGCAGGGACAAGTGGTCGGGAGACGTCATCATGACGGACTGGACCGGACGCAGAACAAAGGGGAAAGTCAACGACTCGTCAGAGAAACATCACCTGTGAGTCACAAGATGTAACTACACTGTAATCATTTATATATCTATAGAGCCTGTGTACACGGATATCTACCACTATATGGTCACTGTATGGCGGTACTATTGGTCTTTGTGTACTGATCAGTAATAGTGTAGGGGTATTATTCAGTCACTATGTGGTGGTAATTTTTTGTATGATGCAATTCAGACGTTGTAGCAGAAAACATAGCAAATTTATTGAAAGACTATAATACAAGTAATAAAATCAAGTAGACATACTTGCATATGGGTAAGTCTTGTCCATAGTGTGAGCCATAGTGTTAGTAGTTATTCAGAAGCGTGAGTTCATGCAGCGCATGTAGCCAGGCTAAGGCGGTCTATCAGGTAATTTTTTGGTCATGTTCTGGCGGTATAATCAAGTCCATATGTAGTAGGGTTATTGGTAATATTGGTTTTGGTATAGTGGATTTGTTTGGTAGCAGTATGATGGTGATATGTAGGGGGAGGTATTTGCCCCTTGTATTATCTACATTACGTAACAACATGTCTTGGTACATGGTCGTGGTCAGGGAGGCAGGCGAGAGGGGTTAGGGGGCCCCATCCAAAAGTTTGCTATGGGGCCCTGGCTTCTCTAGTTACGCCCCTGCTCTATTCTGTACTGAATGGGAAACCAGTGCAGTGGCTGACACAGGGTAGAAGCATCAGCATAGCGGCTGGTAAAGAAAATGAGCCCTAGAGAGGGGAGAGTTTACAGAAAGGGAGACTGATAAGCAAGGAGTTACAGTAGTAAAGACGAGAAAGAATAAGCACAACAATAAGAGCTTTTGTTGTTTCTACAGTAAGAAAAGGATGGATTCTGGAGATATCTTTGAAGTGAAGGTGACAAGAGTGGGGAAGGGATTGAATATAAGGAGTGAAGGACAGATGGCAATTTAATATAACACCAATTCAGCGGGCCTGCTGCCTAGGAGTTATGGTAGTACCACACGTTGAACACAGAAATAGCAGATGGGAGTTGGTTCGTAGATGGTGGGGTGACTAGAAGTTCAGTTTTAGTGAGGTTTAGTTTGAGATAAAGAGAGGACATGATGTCAGAGACAGCGGACAGTCAGTCACTGGTGTTTTATAGCAATGCAAAGGTGATGTCATGGGAAAAAGTGTATAACTGAGAGTCAACAGCATAGAGATGGTACTGAAAGCCAAACCTACTAAAGGTTTTACTGGGGGCTGTATAAAGTGAAAAGAGGAGAGGACCTAGAACCGATCCCTGGGGAATCCCAACAGGAAGAGGAAGGAGGTAGATCCTGCAAGTGTGACAGTAAACAAGATCAGAGAGGTGAATTACTCTTGCTTGGTGTGGTGAAGGACAGTCTGGTAAGTCCTAAGCATAAAATTGTAATGGAGAAAGTCTGCAGATACCTTTGACTGTTCAGCACACCTGGAAAATCTCTGAAGAAAGTGAGTTTGAGGCGTGTGCCAAGGCTGCCGGCGTCTGCCTCTTTAGGTATTTAAGTGATGCCAATAAGTCCAGGGTGGTTATAAGCATTTGATTAACAGCCAGGAGACACAGGAGATTGGGGACAGTGAGGACTGTTGAGTGTCTATGAGTTCTTGATTGTTTATGGTGTGGAGATTTCTGAAAGTGTGAAGATTTCTCGATCACTAATTCTTAACCTTCTCTAGACACACCTGTCTAGAGAAGGTTAAGAATTAGTGATTGAGAAGGAGATAAGGTTATGATCAGATAGACAAAAAAAAAAAAAGGGACATTATTTACTCAAAAATGCAACAAAAGTCATAATCTTGTGTCCGTGTGAACATCCGCTTTTCTGATGCGTGTCTGGGTCCGTCTGAACTAACCCAGACACGCATCTAACAATTAGCAGTTGGTTTACCAAGCATGTCATTTCTTGGATAGCATCTGAAAGACGGACCCGACAGATGCGATGCAAACACACAGCGGAGATCACTCATGTGAATGCCGCTGTGTGTCTGTCATTGTCGGCAGTGATAAACTCACTGCTTATTGTTAGATGCATGTCTGGGTCCATACAGACGGACCCAGACATGCATCAGAAAAGCAGATCTTCACATGGACACAATACGCCGTGTGAACATACCATTACCGCTCAATGGCTGGACTAAAAACTGAGCCCAGTAGGAGGCGACACAAGCCCCAGTGCTACTTGGGAAAGATAAACAGGTGCAGGTAATTGCTGAGCAGTAGCTCACACACACCTCCACTAGGGGGACAATTAGATGATAAAAAATTGCATATTGAATTGATACCTGTTCACACCAGTATGCAGAAAAGCCACAGTATAATACATGGGGATAAAAATGCAAAAATACTGATAAATACAACCACTCACATGCCTTCTATGTATGAGAGGGGTGGTTTCTGGTATTATAATTGCTTAAGGCGATACAAAAGGGTGCCAGATTCAGATACATTCTGGCTTACAGCCTATTACCCTACTACTATTCCGCCCAGCACTTTTTAGGTGTCCAACACAAAATACAGACACCCTCTGCTCTCCAGTACTTTTAGGCAAAAAAAAAATGACATACTGGAAAAATATCAAATATGAGGTACTAGTACCTGTTACCTGCACCTGTTTATCATTCTGAAGTAGCACAGGGGCTTGAGTTGCCTTCTACTGGGTTCAGTCTTTAGTCCAGCCATTAAGCTATAAGTATGGCCTTTGTTGAGTTAAATAATGTCCCATTTCTCTGTGATTTTTTCTGTAAATGGATAGTCTAGGGACTTGCAAGAAATGAGGAGCCTTGACAGGGCTTGTGAGCTTGTGTATAGTGGCCACTGTATAAACTAATATTTGATATTTTTTCCAGTATGTCATTTTGTTTTTGCCCAAAAGTACTGGGGAGCAGAGGGTGTCTGTATTTTGTGTTGAACACCTAAAAGGTGCTGGGCAGCCCGCCCAAACGAATAGTATGGCATAATGGGCTGTAAGCCAGCATGGTGCACCACATGCATCTGCATTAATGACAACCTTTTGTAGCGCCTTATCTCTATGCAATTATAATACCAGCAACCACCCCCTGATACATAGAAGATGTGTGAGTGGTTGTCTTATCGGTATTTTTGCATTTGTGCAATTTCCCCTGTATTAAACTGTGGCTTTTCTGCATCCTGGTGTGAACAGGTATCAATTCAATATGCAGTTTTTTTTATCATCTAATTGTCTCCCTAGTGTAGTGTTGTCTGTGCTACTGCTCAGCAATTACCTGCACCTGTTTATCATTCCATAGTAGCACAGGGGCTTGTGTTGCCTCCTACTGGGTTCAGTGTTTAGTCCAGCCATTGAGCTGTAAGTATGGCCTTTGTTGTGTTGTTATGATCAGAGAGGAGAATAAGTTAAGTCAGAAATTGAGCTTGAATGACAGAAGACCAGATCAAGTGAGTTTCCATCCTTGTGGGTGGAAGAAGTTGTGAATTGTGAGAGGCCAAGGGAAGAGGTTAGGTAGAGAAACTGAAAGGCAGAAAGAGATACTGGGTCTTCAATAGGAATGTTGAAATCACCCATGATAAGAGTGGGTGTTTCAGAGAGGAAGTGTGGGAGCCAGGCAGAAAAATGACTGAGAAACTGACGGGCCTGTAAACAACTGTGACTCTTAGAGAAAATGGCCAGAAGAGTCTGAGGTTGTGGACCTCAAAAGAAGAATTATTTAGATCTAGAAGCTGCCTCGCCGCATTTCTTGCTTGCCTACCCTGAACAAATCCAACATGATCATTATGGACTAAGGTTGGCAGAATGCCATTGATACGAAAGGCTATAATTTTGGCATAAAACTTTTCATCAGTATTTAATAGGGAAATGGGTCTGTAATAAGTGGGTTGATCCAAAGGTTTACCAGGTTTTGGAATTGTAGTAATGATAGCTTTAAGTTGCTCTTTTAAAGGCTACCCACCAGAAGCAATGTATTTACAAAGAGATAGCTCGAAAGAGTGTCTAAAAAAATTGTTAGTATTCATTTGAGAGGCCGTCTGGGCCAGGCGCCTTGTTTAGTTTACTGTTTTGAACAGCTTTCTGGATTCCAGTTACAGAGAAGAGTTTATTTAGGTCTTCCAACTGGGAAGGAACTAGTTTAGGATCTTTGATGGACTGAAGAAAATCATTTATGTCTGGTTTATTCGGTAAAGACATTTTCTCACTAGAGCGCAGATTATAGAATATGAAATATTAGTTTGCTAAGTTATTAGCTATATCTATCGGGTTGATAATTGCAACGGCTACAATAGTGGATCCGCTGTACCACTGCAGCAGCACCAGGGAGCGGAGTCTAAGGGGTCACTGTTTTTCACCAGAGCCCGCCGCAAAGCGGGATGAACTTGTTGCGGCAAGCGAACTCCCAGGTTGCTACCCCTGACAAGACTTGCCAGCTTTGGGGGCTAAGGTGAGGCGAGGTACAGAATCATCACGCAGACTCATGGTCGGGAACAGGCAGAAAGATCAGGACAGGCGGCAAAGGTTCGTGATCAGGAAAAGTAGCAAAGGGACTGGAACACGGAAGAACAATAATGCAATCTGGAACGCTTTTACTAAGATCACTGTTGATCCGGCAGGGAAGTGAGGGAAGAGTTCAGAATATATAGGGTTAGCCAATTACCAACGCACTGGCCCTTTAAATCTCAAAGAGCTGGCGTGTGCCCGCACTAGAGGGCGGGGGGGCGCGCGCTGTCGGCAGAGAAGCATGGACAAGCCGGAGCATGGCTAGGTGAGTACCTGCTGGCATAACGAGTGGGCCGTGGTGCCACCTGTCCCCGGCAGTGTTCGGGGAGAGGGGACAAGGATGCACCTGCAGCCAGCATGTCGGGCCACGGCACTGCCCGTAACAATAATTCAGGAGTCAGAAATAATATTGGAGTCGTTAAATGAGAAATTTTGGAAATCGCATTCTGGAATTTGATCCTTTTAGCTAAGATTTTACTGGGCCTATCTCCTTGCAAGTAGAATTGCCATTTCATTTTTGACAAAAGAAACTTGCATTTTTGCAAATATATAGTTCTAAGATTATTTTTAAGTTTGGCAAGGCGTTCTTTTTCAAGAAGGATGGGTTATTTTTAAATTCCATATCTGCTTTTTCCAAAGCAGGACGTACTTTATCAAGGAGTTGATGCCACTTTCTTTTTTCTCTGCTCGCTAGTTGTATGAAAATTCCTCTGATAAAAGCTTTATGAGCACACCAAACAGTGCTATTGGAGGAAACTGAGGCAACGTTTAAGTTGAAAAAGGTTTTAAGTTGGGATCTTATAAAGTTAACATTTTCAGGATTTTTAAGAAGATAGTTATTGAGACGACATGGAAAGTTTTGGGAGATAAGAAGGGAACTTTCTATACACATATCTACTAGGGCATGGTCTGACCATGTAATGTGACCAATATTCGTAGAAAGAAGCTGACTGAGTACAATTACATCTGTTAAGAAAAAATTAATATGGGAATTAACATTTTTAGATGCAGAGAAAAAGTAAGTCTCTTTCAGACGTGTGTAAATAACGCCATACATCATGTAGTTTTTCTTCGAGAATAATTGAGTGGAGATTTCTGACTTTCCTCTAACTCTAGACCTATCCATGTCATTACATGCAACATAATTAAAATCCCCACAAAGGATCAGGCCTCTCCTTCTCTCCCTTTGCTCTGTCTATAATTTTCTTGATTAAAGGAATTCATTCATCATTAGAATAATAAATTGACCTTTCGTGTCAATAATGGATTGGGCAAGAGAGAATGAGATGGAGTTTTTATTTAGAATCTCTACGTCAGCGTTTTTTTTTTGAATGGGCTTGGAAGATATATGGAAAGTTTTTGTGCTTTAACTAAAGTGATCTACTGAGGTCAAGGTAGTCTCTCGGAGACAGATGATATCTGCTTTTGATTTAATTACATCCATCCAGAGCAAATAGCGCTTGAAGGGAGCGTTTAATCCCCTCACATTATAGGTAAGAAATTTAATCAACATTTATAAATAGAAAAATGGAGTTGGGCCACATGGGTAAATTTAAGATAGGCAGCTCTCTTGGTCTTTACCTTAATCTAATGGAAATGTTGTGAAAGGACCTGAAGCAAGCAGTTCAGAAGAAAGTCACCAACATAACAGCGTTGAAGCTGTTTTGTATGGAAGAATGGGCTAAAATGCCTCCAATCCAATGTGTAGGACTAATCAACAATTAGGTGTATGTAATTTTATTTAATAATTTTTGCAACCTTTTTAAGCATTGTACATTGTATATTAAATCTTAAAAATAATAAGTTTGCCTGTTGCTGCTGCAAATTTACAGACAACTTTGAAAAGGAAAAAACTGTCTACCTTTCGAATTCAGTGTTCAGTGTTCACCTATTGAATGCTTGAGAGTGCCTCTGAGTACTTGTGCATTAGAAAAAAAAGTAATTGGAATTTTGCTGACCAAAATGATGAATGGTGACATCCAGAAGTTCTGTGTTGAGGTGTTTTGATTGTTTTTGGGGTGTGCATAATTTTTAGTTTAATGCAGAATTCAGGGGCATAACTAGAATTCCTTGTGTACCACAGAAAAATTAGATGGGCCAGCAATACCTAATAGCGGGAAATTAAAATAGCAACATAGTAAACAAAAATTAAAGGTGTAAATATTAGCCAAAACAAAATTAGAAAAACTAACTCACCAAGGTATATATAAGCTTTGATGTGTAGTGTCAATCAAGAAACTCGCTGGCCTTGGAGAGAAGCAAACTGAAAAAATGAATATGAAAAAAAATTATGAATGAAAGACACTGTAAATATAGAAAATATATAAACTTTATTTAGAAATCATAAATGCCACAGCCATTTTGTAAAAAAGTACAGTGGGGAAAATAAGTTTTTGATACACTGGCTATTTTGCAAGTTTTCCCACCTACAAAGAATGGAGAGGTCTGTAATATTTATCGTAATTCCATTTCAACTGTGAGAGACAGAATCTAAAAAAAATCCAGAAAATTATATTGTATGATTTTTCAATAATTTATTTGCATTTTATTACATGAAATACGTATTTGATCACCTATCAACCTGCAAAATTCTACCTGTATAAAAGACACACTCAATCTATCACACTCTGTCCCCTCCACCATGGCCGAAACGACGGAGCTGGCTAAGAACACCAGGGACAAAAATGTAGACCTGCATAAGACTGGAATGGACTACAGGACAATAGGCAAGCAGCTTGGTGAGAAGGCAACAACTGTTGGCACAATTATTAGAAAATGGAAGAAACACAAGATAACTGTCAATCTTCCTCGGTCTGGGGCTCCATGCAAGATCTCCCCTTATAGAGTAAGACTGATTCTGAGAAGGGTATTAGCCCAGAATTACATGGAAGGACCTGGTCACTGACTTAAATAGAGCTGGGACCACAATTATTAGTAACACACTATACCGTCCTGAACTTAAATCCTGCATGGTACGCAAGGTCCCCCTGCTCACGCCAGAACATTTCCAGGCCCGTTTGAAGTTTGCCAATAACCATCTGGTTGATGCAGATGAGGCAAGGGAGAAGGTTGTGTGGTCAGAGGAGACCAAAATCGAACTTTTTTGTTATCAACCCTACTCGCCGTGTTTGAAAGAAGAAGGATGAGTCCAACCCCAAGAACACAGTCACAAAACATCACACTTTGGGGGTGCTTTTCTGCAAAAAAAAAGTTTTTTCATGTATGATAGATAGCATAAATGCTTCTTTAGGGATTTCAACGTAATGTATTGCCCTTTTTGCAGTAGCGTGCCACTGCAGTAGTGTGTGCGTGTGTATATGTATATATAATATATATTTATATATATTATAAGTATCATATATTATATATGTATATATATATATATATATATATGTGTGCCGCAGCCCTGCCAGTAGGCACCCAGGTTTGCATATGTTTTTTCAGAAATGTTTTTTGTGCAGAACCATACGTTATATTTGGTGTATATTGATTTTAACCTATATGGGGAGGAAGGGGTGCCTCCAATTTGGTTTTCTGCACCCGCCCACTCTCACAGGCTGTCATAAGAAGTGCAGCTTGCAGGTTTGGTGTGTTTTATTTTATTTTTTATTTCTCTCTGTATAATGGAGGTCGGATGACCCAGTGAGAGGCCTGGAATTGGCTCTATTGAGAGGTAAAAGATAGTATAGGACTGCCCGATCTGAGATCCCATTGAAAGTCGTGGGCAGCTTAAACATCTTTTGATCAAAATATGTGAACCGAGAATCTCAAAGTTTTTTCTTTTCTGCAAAGGGGACAGGAAGACTGCACCATATTAAAAGGAGGATGGATGGGGCCATGTATCGTCAGATTTTGGCCAACACCCTCTTTCCCACAGCAAGAGCATTGAAGATGGCTGGGTCTTCAAGCTCCATAAGAAGTATTTCAAAGTCCTGGATTGGCCTAGCCAGTCTCCAGACCTGAACCCAATCGAAAATCTTTGTAGGGAGCTGAAGCTCAATGTAGCCCAGCGACAGCCCTGAAACCTGAAATATCTGGAGAAGATCTGTATGGAGGAATGGGCCAGACCTGTGTAAATGCAAACAAGGGTTTCTGTACCAAATATTAAGTTCTGTTTTTCTATTGTATCAACGTGTTTTGAACCAACTTCTTACTGATATATTCACCAGGAATGGACTTTCTTAAGAACAAGTAATGGACCAATGAAATACTAATACTGATTAACAAACATGAACACAAGAAATTGAATACATGAAATTACATGGCTACATATAAATATAAACTATAAATGCCATGAAAACTGCAACATTATTAGTAAATATACATAAGATCAGATTTATAGCTTAGTCCATGAGGAAAACAAGCATTTAATTGCAAAATCCAATGAGCTTCCCGATTAAATAGAAAATGTTGCAGGTCCCCACCTCTATTTAATTTTTAACCCTTTCTATTGCAAAAAATGAAAAGTTGTCGAGACTTGATGCATGAACATCTATGAAATGCTTTTTTACTCCCGTTAGATTACCCATACCTCTATTAATTAAGAGAATGTGTTCAGTAATTCTGCAGGCTCAAATCACAGATTGCTGAACACATTCTCTAAGTTAATAGTTCTGTTAGGCCTCGTTCACACGGCTTATTTCTCCGCGGATTGGTGCCGTACTCCGCGCCGGATTTGCGCTGCAGTACGGCCAATCCGTCGGAGTAATTACGGTAATCCACTGCTCTCATAGAGAACAGTGGATTCCGTCGCTCCTCCCCGCTCGGCGAATCCGCCGCGGGGGGAGAAAGTGAGATGCACATTATTTACGGCGTGTACCGCCATAAACAATGCATTGTCTATGGGGCCGGGAGCGGCGCCCCTGCCGCGCTCCGGCCCCGCCCCCGTCCCGCCCCCTATTCACGCCGGAATTGTGAGCGCAATCCGGCTCACACATCCGTCGGGAATAAGCCGTGTGAACACGGCCTAAGGGTGCTTTCACACAGTGAAAACGCACCAAAAAAACGCACTGTGTGAAAGCAGCCTAATAGATAATTAATGTTTCTTAAGGAAGTCCATTCAGGCTGATTATAGGCTATGAGTAAGAACCGTTTGGTTCAAAGCATGTAAGTGATTGTTTTTCGACCTTTTAATGGCTGTGGCTTTTATGCTTTCTAAATAAAGTTTATATTATTTATATATTTATATTTTCATTCATTATTTTTGAATGAATATTAGCACCCACAAAGTACTGCTTATTTCCTATCTAAAGGTACACTGTTCTTGCACCTGGCTGGGCCCCTTTAGCCTAGGGGCCCTAAAGCAGCTCAAGTAGCAGCTACTGCTATATTTACATCCATATATGTTCTTTCAGCAATGGTTACCGGCTGTTTTTTCTCTGATGTTTCTCGCCAGACACGTCTGAAAACTGTCTTGGTCTAAGGCAATGTTCACACGGCATAATTACGCCCCGCAATTACGCCGGGACTTCTTTAACCCATGACAGCAATGAGAGATATATGTGCAGACAGCCTATCATATACCTTATGTACCCGGCAAACCAACTCGTCATACTTGATTTTCTTCATGAGCTACATGTTGCCAACTTCAAAGGTGGGAAGTGGTCATAATAATGTTTACAGTAAATAAATTAGTGTGAAATATATGTCTTAGATATACATCTAGATCTGACAATTCAGACGGCTATTGCATTTAATTGAGAAAGCCCTATTTACCACTGACTGCACATCATGTGAACTGGTACTGGAAAGAGTGATGTTATGTGAGGACAACCTATGTAAATATGTTGTGATGTCTTTAAGCCTAAATTTTCGAGTGCTGACTCAGCATATGCAATCAAATTCTCCCACCTGCCACATTATAATTATTTTCCACTCATCACCAAATTATTCTGTCTGCTTGAGTCTTTGACAAATTGTAGTGGAATGCAGACGGTGGTCACACAGATTTCCCTCTTTAAATTATATACTAATACTGTGAAATCAATGAAGAAATTTAGGCCATCTGTTGCAGAACTGTTGGGGGGAATACCTCCTGAGGCTTTAGAGCATTAAAATGCACTTGATGTTGTTTCATTTGAACCCAAAAGATGTAGAAGACACAAAATGACACCTCTGTATTTCAAACACATTGCTTTGATGGTTCTTCTGGCAAGAACACAACCTGGCAAGTGTTTCACATTTCTCATATATTCATCTATAAACATTCTGTTTTAATTTCTGAGTTTCATTGCTGTGCTGTTTATGCTGTCCAGTCTGTGAATTAAGTACCTTATTGGGTGGCAGCCAGAAGCTCTTAAGCTTTACTTGCCAATGTCACCAGCTGCTACTGTAAGTAAATGCAAGTTACAAAGACATACTTATGATAAAAAAATGACAGCAAATCCCAAGATAATATAGGTTTGAAGACAGCAAGGATAATTTATGAACGTAAATAAAATTTAATGTGACAATAAAAATTGGATATGACAATAGTGAAAAGTTTTTGACAGTTAAAAATAAGCGGTGGTTCAATTGCTTACTATTTGTAAGTAGCTTTAGGCTATGTTCACACGGCAATGACTGGGACGTATTTCAGCCCGTAATTCGTGCCGTACTGCGCTCAAATATGGGCGAGATACGTCCCAGTCATTACGGTAATCCACAGTTCTCATAGAGAACTATGAATCGCGTCTCCTCTCCCCGCTCAGACAATACACCGTGCGGGGAGAGAAGTGACATGTCAATTATTCACGGTGTATACGCACCGTGAATAATGAATGTCTATGGGGCCGGCGGGCTGCCGTCCCTCCACCCCCGCTCTGGAGCACACGGCATAATTGCGGGCAAAATGCGTCCCACAATTATGCCGTGAATAAACCGTGTGAACCCTGCCTTAGACATACAACTAAGATTGTGAGCAGCAGTCGATCAATCGTTTAGGGTTAACTGGCCGATAAGGGGAGCAGAAAAACAAAAAACAAAACAAAGTGGAAAAAATCCCAGGTGCTGTTGGGGCTTATGTCTGTGTTCCTCTTCGCCACTTTTAATATACGATTCCGATGGTACCACAGGTGTAGAGTTTTCATTTTAATTTAGTAAAGACATTCTCTATATTCACTTTGTTCTGCAGCGCCGTTTTCTGCAAGCAAAAACTTTTTTGTTTATCCATCTATGGAACACGGTGAGGCTTGTTATTTGCAGGCTATAGTGTCATTTTTATTGGTATCATTGTAGAATACATGCGACTTTTTAATTACTTTTTAATCCAATCTTTTGCCGAAGTGAAAAGATTGGATTAAGCAATGTTATATTTTAATAGATCAGACTGCAATACCCAGAAAGATTAGCAAGATTGGGGTTATTTAGTTTAGAGAAAAGATGGCTTCGGGGGGACATAATAAATATGTTTAAATATATTAAGGGCCAATATAGAGATCTCGCTAAAGATTTATTTATACCCAGGACTGTATCTAGAACAAGGGCATCCTCTACGTCTTGAGGAAAGAAAGTTTCTAAATAAACATAGGAAGGGATTCTTTACTGTTAGAGCGGTGAGACTGTGGAACTCTCTCCCAGAGGAAATTGTCATGGTGAATTCACTAACAGAGTTCAAGAAGGGCTTGGATGCATTTCTGGAAAGTGATAACATAACAAGTTATAGTGACTAGGATTCTAGAAGGGGGTCGTTGATCCAGGGATTTATTCCGAAGGCCAGATTGGAGTCAGGAAGGAATTTTTTCCCTGAGGACAATTGGCTTCTACCTCATGGGGTTTTTTGCCTTCCTCTGGATCAACACTTTAACACTTTAGCAACACTTTAATAAATTGGCTGAACTGGATGGACGTATGTCTTTTTTCGGCCTGACAAACTATGTAACTAAGACTGTAACAGCAGTACCAATTCTATATAACTTTTTCATTTTTTTATTTGTTAAATGGCAAAAAGGGGGTTATTTGAACTTTTAATTTTTTTTAATTGTTTTCTTATTTTTTCAATTTTTTTTTAAAACTTGTATATGTAATCCCTCTACAGTACTTGACCACTAGGGGCTCCAATTGCTTGTACAACATTCTGCATTATATGCAGAAAGTAATAAGAACCCTAACATGGTGATTATGAAATCCTTCATTTTGTTTCTGACTGTCGTGGCCACCACTTGGCATGCCACTAACAGCAGAAGAGCTGGTTGCGCATCATTCGCCATTTATCTACGAGCTGCGTCCGCAATTGCTGCAATGTCTAAATGGTTAAACAGCAAGGATCGGAGCCAGCTCCGATCTCTGCTGTAAACATCAGGCATCAGCTGTAAATTACAACTGCTGAGCTTTCAAATACCCTTAACAACAGAATGACATATCTGTATGTCATTATGCATTAGAGGGTAGGAGGTTACAACTCTGGGGGAAGGCTACAGATAGGACTGATAGGAGTAGTATTAGATGCCAACCTGAAGAGAAATTTAGGGCCACATGTATGAAAACTGTTTAGGTCTAAAACTCACTTTTTGCACATAGATTACTATGGGCAAAAAAAAGTAAGTTTTAGACCTAAACAGTTTTCATACATGTGGCCCTTAGTTCCAGTGTAAAATGGAATATTTCCTGCCGTGTCACAGGAAACACAGCTTAGAAGGCTCAGCCCGGGAACTCAGTGGGCTGAACAGGACTGTAGGAGGGACTTTTTTAAAGAGCTTCTATCAAAAAATAGAACCAGTTATGAAGAGTAACCATTAATCTTTTAAATGGAGCCAAATGTGGAACAAGATTGATGGGAATTTTCTGCATTGAAAATGCTTCAAGAAGTGACATGATACTTCTTTTTCAGCATCCAAAACAGTGTCCAAAGAAATGCTGAAAATGCATGTGAAAGCCTTGTCGCTTGTGAGAGCTACAATGCTGTATTACATAAGAATCAATAAAAATGAACTGGGGTGTTTTGAAACCTTTTTTGATGCTGTTTAGGGCAAAGAAACGCTCCAGAAACATTGCAGAAAACAGCGTCAAAATCAGCAGTGTAAACATACCCTTTATCTGCTTCATTTTCTCCTTTTTCAGAGTTGTGGCCCAGTCCCTTAACATCACAATACATATGCCCATGTCAGCGTCATGAGCCTATGCTGGCACTGTTCACAGAAGGAAACTAACTAAGAAGGCCTCACTATTAAAATATAACCTTTAATTTAAATCTATAAAAATACACAAATGGCCACAAAAAACCACAAATTCAATACCAAAAATTTTACCAAAAAACACAATCCCAGGCTTAAAGGATAGGATTCGGGGGGATAGCAAAATGTAGCTGTAATATCTAAAAATGACCCCACACCCGTTGCCTACCTATAGGACAGAGTAACTCCCCAAAGGGACGGCCCCATCCCCCGATGACTACTCCTTTTCAATTTTGCCCAGTCCCTTACATCACCAAACATATCCCTGGGCAGTGTATATGTGATGCATTCTATCCCGTAATACAGTGAGATATCCTAAAACAAGATGTACATTGGAATCTTTTGAACTGGTTTGCACAATATCAATCCAGAACCAACGAGAGCAATAGAATTTTAAATGCACTTTTGTTCGCATAGAAAAAAGGTTATTCACAAAAGTCCCCCAGATATATCTTATTTTGAAAATACCCCTTAAAAAACAGTGTCAAATCTGCTATGTAGAAACGTTCATCCAATATTAGGAGTTCCCCAAGGGTTTTAATCATGGGACAAAAAGGAGCAAAATAAAATCTAAGAAAAAGGAGAACATAACGTTCAGTCACAACAAATGTCACAAGAAAAAAAATAGGTTTATTTATCAGAGGTCACATCCCCCAGGTTACATAGCCTGCCATTTTCACCTTTTTTTTTAAAAGCATTGGACAGTCCCAAGAAGTTGATTGAAGAACGTCGCGTCGAGGTGTCTGTTTTCACATTTTTTTTTGTGAAAACTGTGCTTGATTTATGTCAGAAAGTCTCCAAAAAATGGGAATCTCGCAAGAGAACAGAGAGCGACTTTTGATCACTATATTTACTATTTTGCCATAGGCAAACTTAAACTCTATCAGTTCTCTCTATAAAACACTAAAATGTAACTTTTATTATGTATAACACTTAACCTCTATACGCACTATTTAAAAACGTGATTTCTAACCTCTCAATTTATCCTCTTTGTACTTCTGAAGGAATAGCTCCTTTTCTATTATCAAGTCTGGTGGAATACCACCTATTAACAGGAAAACCTTATATACACAGTAATTTACTAACTCCAGTAAGAAGTAGAAAGGGATAAATTGAGAGGTTAGAAATCAGGTTTTTAAATAGTGTGTATAGAGGCTAAGTGTTATACATAATAAAAGTTACGTTTTAGTGTTTAATAAATAGAGAACTGATAGAGTTTAAGTTTGCCTATGGCAAAATAGTAAATATAGTGATTTATGTCGGCACCCAAAGTGCGCTCATAAATGCGGAGGAAAGTTCCCTGTCACTCACCTGTGTGTGAGGCGCATTGCGGAACTTAGGCGCATAAGGAATGCGCCTAACATGTATTAAGTTTAGAGACAGGCTGGAAATCAGCAAAAAATCATTAAGCATGTTAGTGAAGAGCAAAAATTTATTTTTGCTTCTTTCACCTTGTATTCTATTTAGTATCTAAAGCAAGAGCCAACCAGCCAGGTCTTGCAAGAACCAGTGGTCCTCCAAGCAGGATTTCTATGTTCCCAGGGCTTAGTTCGGGTTGTATTTACAGACGTATTTACATCCGCAAATACATCACCAAATCAGGCTAAAAGAATGAACAATTAGCATAGAATTGATACCAATGGAAAATCCAGATGTATTTGAGGACGTAAATATGTCCGTATTTACGTCCGCAAATACATCCGGATTTTCAGTAAATGAGGGCCTATGTTCCTACTGCAATAGCTGCTTGGGGGAAATGCCTGGCAGACTGACGCTTTTCTGTCAATATCAACTGATTGCCAGGGTAGCTTTCATGTGAAAGGAATTGTATGTCATAAGATAATTCCTTTAAAGATTTAAGGGGGACATGTATGAAAACTGTCTAGGTCTAAGACTTTCTTTGTTGCCCATAGCAACCAATAAGCGCTCTCCTTCCATTTTTTCTGAGCACTTTATGAAATTAAAGGGGAGCTCTGATTGGTTGCTAATGGCAACAAAGAAAGTCTTAGACCTATACAGTTTTCATACATGTCCTCCAGAACCTTTACAGCAGTGGTAGAGTCTATGCAAGTTTTCATCAAAAACGGAATTTACGAGTCTTAAGATAACAATAGTTGTAATCTGTTATTTTTCAGCATCAGGCCAATTAATAAATCTTTCCATAACTACAAAAAGTGGACAGAAAATCAAGTGTTTTTAAATATTTCATTTGCCTGGTGCTACACCCTTTAAGAAAACAGGTCATTGCTCCAGGCAGCTTATGCACTGAAGATAGAAACCACGATTCTAGATCTCGAATTCCATATTCCACCTTGATGAAGAATAACTGTAAAGTATACTGTGTCCTCCTATCATAATCACAAACTTGGGTAAATCATTCAGTATTGGTAATAAGTCATATCTTGAATTATATGCTGGCCTGCAGACCATCAAATTATATTAAACACTTATGCGAGTTAAAATGCCAGAAACATTAAACGGCTCACATAGGGATTGCAGGAAAGTATGCATTCATCTCATTTGATATAAATATACTGACATAATGTGGCTAACACCCTTCCACACACAGTACTCAGACTGACTGTTTAACAGTGAATTGCCAACTAAAATTGCTAGAAAAATTGAGGTAGGCAACAACACCTTTCAAACTTCATGGTCATTGCAGCTGGCTTTAACAATGGTGCCATTTATATTGCACTGCTAAAGCTATGGGGCCTAATGATTGAAATAAGTGGAGTTGATGATTGCAGATTTCAGTATTTGGATAAATCTACAATAAATTCAGATACACAATAACTTACTGTAAAGATTTGCCCAGTTTAGATCATTGCTGTGACATTTGGATTGAATAAAACCTACATTTACTGAATAGCTATACGTTTTAGTCTCTGAAGCCCCAAAACTACATGCATGGCATTTTTAATACTTTCTTTAACTCCTTACTGACAGTTTTCATAAGTTTATGATGTGGCATTGACAAGGGGTATGGACCGGGCCTACCTGCGGAGCTCACTCCATAGGCAGCAGGTACCTGTTGTTAGTTACAGCCGAGGCCTGCTGCTTATGGCCAAGAAAAGTGATGACTCCAGTGCCGGCTTTTGAACTCCTTGGATGCTATGGTAAATACAACTCTATGTAAAAAAAGTAGAAAAAAACAAAATAGGGAGCATACCCTTGTGTGATATCATCAAGTATCTATATTTGTGAGTACAGATTACTGTATGTGCTCACCTGGTGTAGTTGTGCTGTTAGGGGAGGCACAACACTCCAATGGGCGAAATGCCGGTGAATCCAGTATAGGCGGTATAGGAGTTAGCTGCTGGTCCTGGAATCCTTGTCCTTCCGAGTAGAGAGACGTGAAGGAGAAAACATGTATAACCAAGCCGAGTTGAAATCCCGGTGATATGGCATACTAATACGCCATTATCAGAGAAAAGTTCCTACTGTATATAGCGCAGAACTCCAAGGCAGGTCCTATATAGAGCAGAACTCCAAGGTGAACCTTGGAGTTCTGCATTATATAGGACCTGTTCTCTGATATTAACTTATTAGTAAGCCATATCACCAGGATTTCTTCTCGGCTTGGTTATATATGGTAAATACAGCGGCATCATCTAAGGCAGGCATCCTCAAACTGCGGCCCTCCAGTTGTTGGGAAACTACAACTCCCATCATTCCCACTATTATAGATTATATAAATGCATGATGGGAGTTGTAGTTTCCCAACAGCTGGAGGGCCGCAGTTTGAGGATGCCTGATCTAAGGGAATATGAAATGGTACTGTCCTTGATTTCCCCTCCCTCCTGCAATGAGATAGTGGCATGACGAGTGGTCATGGCAGGCCCCGATGGCTGCCAGCTTACTAGTCCCTTTAGAGAGCCTAAAAATACAGCCCAGGAACATGCACAGAATATAACAAATTGTATAACAAGAAATTTCCACTTAGGTCTCTAGAACAGTAAGAACCAGGAAATCACAACTTTGGGGGTGGGATGACAACTTTCCTTCTGGCAAACAAGGCATTTTCAGGTTTCATACTCAAACCAGACATAAAAAACATTTTTTAAAATGAACTCTTCGACCCTTTACTGACATATGATGTACCCATACATCATGGTCGGGAAGGGGTTCCCGTAAATTGCCATATGGCACGTCATGAGGATCGTGGGGGCTCTACTTGTTATCAGAGCACGTATAAGGGGTTACACTTATGTTAAAATGGTGGCACAGTAGGTTGCCATGGGAAACCAGGGTAAGAGGTAACCATGTAATGGCAAGGAAATACTCAATCGCTCAGGCAGACAGTGTTGGGCCTGTATAGGTAGTGACATTGGGCTGGACAGTCAATCAATAAGCTCTAGGAGAGGCGCAGAGGTCAGGGAGAAGGGGGGCTGCTAGTGAGCTCAGAGGGAAGTGGCTGCAGCAGCAGTTAGGTAGTTAGCATTAACAAGGTTGGGCAGTGACAGTGAGAGGAGAGAGAAGCAGGCCCTTCAGAGAAATGCAGTGGAGATGAGGGGAGGAAGATTCCTATGGTTAGTATTCAAGACGTCCAATGTTCAGTTGGACTTGTAAATAGTTCTGAGAAAACCGGAAGAAGTGGGGAAGAAATCACCACTTCCAGGGCAAGCAGAGAAAATCCATAGAGAGGCACCGAAATGGTAAGTAGCTAGAAAGGTCAGCAAGAGGCCTGAGGCGAGTAGTGGCAGCATTTGGAGGCAGGTTAAAAAAGAGCCCCTAAAGGTTGGGTGTGTGCTGAGGCTGCTGGGTGCCAAGATGCAGTGCTGCTGTGTGGATTGAAAGTATCTGCAGAAAGGCCAGGAGTAAGCGTTTCATTATCCCCGGATCAGTGTGTCGCCTGAAGTTTATTAACACCAGTGCACTACACGTCCCAAGCGCCACACCTCTTCCCTCAATACAAAAGAACTGTTAAGAGTGGTTGCTACTGGCAATGGGTAGAAGCAGTTGGGGCGCCACCATAGCCACTCTGCTTTTTACACATGAAACCAGCTGAAACCATTTTCTGTTAGTCACTACCAGAGTTTGCTTCGGTTATGACTGATTAACCCCTTGAATTCTGTGGTCAATCGTGACCGCGGCAGCTAAGGGAAATACAGGAGAAGGGAAACGCCCTCTGTCTCCATCGGCACCCATGCAGTGAGATCGCTGGGTGCCGTGGGCTTCTATGGCAACCCAGAAGCCTAACAAAGGCTTCCGTGTTGCCTGTAATGTCACCAAGCAGATAGCATGGTGATTGACAGCTATGATACGTAGCAGTACAGTAATGTACTGTCATGTATTGTAGCAGCGATCTAATAGATCTCTGAGGCAAGTCTCCTACAGAGACAAGTAAAAAAATAGTAAAAGTAAAAAATAAAAGGTGTGAGGAAAATAAACCTCTTACAATGCCCTCTTCCCATTACAGACGCCAATGCCTCCCCCCAAAAAAAAAATAAATTGTATCAACCTGCTAAGTAAAGTTAACATGTCCTTTATAGCATGCAGTGACTGCTGGAAAAAAAATAAAAAACTCTACCAGGATTGCTGTATTTTGTTCAACCCTCCTCCAAAAACCTTGATAAAAAGCAATCAAAGCATCATATGAACCAAAATGTTACCTATAAGAACGTCAACTCGTCCCGAAAAATACAAGCCCTTAATCATCTTCATATGCAGAAAATTTAAAAAGTTATGGCTGTCAGACTATAATGACATAAAACTAAATTTTTACAAATGTATTTCTATTGTGTAAAAGTAGTAAAACAATCTAAAATTGGTAGAGTGGTAATTGTACCAAGCGGCGTAATAAAAATATCATGTCATTTATATAGCATGAGGAACATTGTAAAAATGAAACCCAAAAACCAATGGCAGAATTGCTTCCCTCCCCTTTTTAATGGCCCAATACAAAAAAAACTGTAACACCTGTAATACCTGTGCACCCACAATGCACAATACACCCCTAGATGAGATCCATAAGGGGTGCTGAATCCAAAATGGGGGGACTTTTGGAAGGTTTCAGCTGTTCTGGCACTTTAGGGGCTTTGCAAATGAAACATGGCACCCAACAAAATCTGCACCTAAAAGCCAAATAGCGCTTCCTCCTTTGTACACCCTGCCATGCACCCAAACAACAGTTTACACCCACGTATAGGGTATTGCCAAACTTGGAAAAAACTGTTTAACAAATTCTGGGGTGCTTATTTCCAGGATTCCTTGTGAAAATGAAACATTTTCAGCTAAAACTGCATATTATTAAAAAAAGAATAATTTTCCATTTTCATAGAATAATGCCTTTGGGATCAATATACTCACCACATTGTCAATTTACAATGTGACTCAAGAACACCGTGAAAGTGATTTTCTCACCATGCTGTTTCACTGAGTTTTAGTGGTTTTACACTTATTCTGTCTCCTCAGTCTGTAGGCGGTTTTATAATAGTGATTAGCATATTCAGCTTCTACTCTGAAGGAAATTGTTATCTCTAACAAGATTACAGATAAAGCCACACTTTATAGTCCTCACCACACATGTACCTTTTGTTTAGTGAAGCTAAACCTGCTAAATATAAATAGTTTGCTTCAATCTCAGTCCCTCAGTAGGGTGATGTTACTCCCTGCTCTCAGCTAATCAGATAACAGAGGTCCGTCTGGTATTCAGGTAATCAAAGAAACCTATGTGCACTTCAGAGCACATACTGTAAAAAACGCTCTTACCTCATGACTAAAGTAAATTCTATTGACTAATGTATTTAGAAAAAGTCTTCATTTAACTGTCTGTCTATGTTGAAAGATAATCTTTGTAGTGATAAAACCCCCTTGACACCTCAAAATTTTGGAGCGTGTCGACAGTATGGGCTGTGGTATGCAGACGTGCCTTATGGATAGCAGTTCTCTGCATTTTTTTAATTTTAGATTTCAGCTCTTTACTGAGAATTCATACACTTCTTTGCAACAAAACATTTTCTCCATACTATGCACAAAGCCTTCGAAAAATATCTGCACCAGAAGTCAGAAGTGGGCAAGTCATTTTTTTATTGCAATGCAATCACCAATGAAATGGAGTAACATGTTCAACGCTGTACTGACGTGACTGGGGAGACAATGAGTTGTAATAAGCGTTTGAGAAGACAAACATTTTTATTTAACTGGAGTGCAGGGGTTTTGATAACCCCTTATATGTACAGTCGGAAACCTTTTGAAAACCCACATAATTAGTTAAAGAAAGTCCTTTTGTATGTTTCATTCAGTGAGGAGAATTTGCCTTATAGGCCCTTTTAGAAGAGTGAAGAAATCAGGGGATACCTTTTAGAGGCAACTGGGTATATTTGATGGTGAGCTTTTTGGAGAATAGCTCCCTTTTCAGACTTTAGAATACAAGAAAAATTTAAAATTACAGGCTTTTTATAACAAAGACAGGACCTTTAAAAAATTTTTAGAAATTTTTAAAACATAAAAAATGCAAATAAAACAAAACAAATATTTAAAAAGGTAAACAATTAAATATCTGGAACTTTGAGGCATGCAGAGGGGGCAGTAAATTGCCGTCTTTCTCACAGCCATCACGTGTAATTTTGGCCATCACGTTCCAATATTTTGACAAAAAAAATAGCAGGGATTTTTAACCCATTTTGCAGATC
Organism: Phyllomedusa bahiana; assembly: GCA_025379985.1. Classification (NCBI taxonomy): domain Eukaryota; kingdom Metazoa; phylum Chordata; class Amphibia; order Anura; family Hylidae; genus Phyllomedusa; species Phyllomedusa bahiana. The sequence continues at coordinate 60,858 of JAODAL010018849.1, forward strand.
TGAAATTTTTGCTTTAAATTTTAAACCCCCCTTCCTTTCTCTCCCTCTGCGTCTTAAAGTGTCCCAAAAAAACAAATTTTTTAATTTTAAATACGGGTCCTCTCTGGAGAAGTGTTGTGCACGGGAAAGATCAGTTCTACGTTATTAATAGTGAATCTGTGGGGTTCATGCGGGCTGGTCTTTGCCTGTTTCCCCCACTAAAGGCCTGGGGGGTGGGCATTGCGCACACAAAAAATTCAGATACACCACTTGCTAGCCCTCAGGAAAATGTCCCCCTAATTCTTCACCGCTGGGTTTTTGGGACGGGTACATGTCAGCTTGGATTGCCTGAGGTTTGCACCGTTTGCAGGCGGGTGAGGTCCCTTTTTTCAGTTGGGGCCTTCAGGGCGCCCAAAAAAATAATACCCCAAGGTTTGGGGGTTTGCCGAAGGGAGAGGAGAGGGGGGACGGGAATATGTCTTTGAGCTTTGTCTCTATGAGCAAGGTTAAATTTCCCTTGGAAACTTTGTAGGACCCCACTGGGGTTGTAGGTTAAACTAGGGGCACTCTTTCTTCTTCGGGTCTTTTGATGAAAGTAACTGTCTCTTTTGTGGGCCGCTTTGTGATTTGATTGCCCGTCACTTTTGGTTTGTTCCCAATTGGAGAAATTTTGTCCTCGTTCCGGGAGGTGTTGTCCGGTCTGTTTGTTGGGAAAATACATTGTCCCGTATCCTGGCTTTTAATAATGGTTTGTTTTTGTGGCGGGGGTGGAAGCTGTCATTTGAGGTAGGCCGTTCTGTCTTGGGTTTGTGGTACAATGAGTGGTACCCCCGGGGTTTTTTTTGTGTATTGTAGTATCCAGAAAATGGATTTTGCTCCTGAATAGGTAAGCTTGAGGTTGATGGGGGGGGTGGAAATTATTGAAGTCATTATGGAATTGAAATTTGGGGGCCCCCTGCCCGCAGTCCAGATGGGGAATGATTCATCGATGAATGAGGTACTCATGGGTTTGGGGGTGATGTGGGTGATACGCTCCCTTCCCGTTCAGCCCTAAAAAGGTTTGCTACGGGGCGCACATCGGACCCATTGAAGTTCCCATTTGCTGTAGAAAGGTCCTCTCCAAAATTTTAAAATAGTTGTGGGTGAGTATGAACGTTAGCTGTGTTATTGGTTTGTTGGGGGGTTTTGTTTCTCCAGGGGGTGGCCCTTTCTGAAAAATCCAAACCTTGGGGGGTTTTGTATACAACGATTCTACATCCTTGGGTTTCAAAATGGTGCCCCCCAGGAAGGGACCGAGGGGATTGAGTTTGTTAAGAAGTCCTGGTTCCTGGATGTAGCTTGGAGATCTTGACCGGGGTTTTAGGGGAGATTTTTTCCCCCCAATGAAAAATATTTTTTTTGTCAGAGTCCCCCAAAACCCGAAATGATAGGCCTCCCGGGTGCCTTCCTTGTGGATCTTGGGGGGGCATGTAGAAGCAGCCTGGCCGGGATCCCCTGGGGTGACCCCTCTACCTGGCTCTGGACCTGAGTTGGAAACTTCTTGATCATATTCTTTAGCTGTTTTATGGACCTTATGATGGGACTTAATATGTTGAAAACATACAAGAAAGACATTCTGTAAATATTTTACTGTATTTTTTCTAAAGATTCTTGACTGTATACATATAACGGTTAGTCAAAAAATTACCCGCACTCCAGTTATATAAAAAATGTTTGTCTTCTCAACGCCTTCAATACTCGGTCATTGTCTCCTCAGTCATGACAGTACAGCGTTTAACATGTTACTCCAGTTCATTGGTGAATACAGTGCAAGAAAAAAATGACTGCCCCCCTTCTGACTTGTACAAAATAAGAGCAATGTGCAGTGATTTGTTTTTTGTGGTCTGAGGGTGTCTCTGGTGCAGATATTTATCGAAGGCTTTGTGCATAGTATGGAGAAAATGGTTTGTTGCAAAGAAGTGTATGAATTCTCAGTAAAAAGCTGAAATCTAAAATAAAAAAATGCAGAGGACAGCTATCCATAAGTGTTGTGGTATGCAGAATAAGGCACGTCTGCATACCACAGCCCATACTGTCGACACTCTCCAAAATTTTGAGGTGTCAAGGGGGTTTTCTCACTACAAAGATTATCTTTCAACATAGATAGTTAAATGAAGACTTTTTCTAAATACATTAGTCAATAGAATTTACTTTAGTCATATATATATATATATATATATACATATATATATATATGTTTTGTGTATATACGTAACACTGCATATGCATATTACAAATATAATATATATATATATATATATATATATATATATATATATATATATATATATATGTGCTTTATAAGTTGACTATTGCCCAACTTTAAGAGCACACTTTCACTGTTCCACTTTAGTTCTCACACAATAAACATTTATCTTCCACCACATTTTCATAATTTCCATTTCTAATAAATACTTTAGTGTTCTCGGAAATACACTTTATCTATACATACATAACGATATATATACTCTGCTCATATATTGCACATTAATAGAGTCAGAGTAAAATAACAGACAGTTATTAAAGTTAACCAATAAGTCTAATTTACACAAACTCATTTTTAATAGGGTGGGGGGATTCAAGGTCTATAAAATAAAATAGAAGGCAGTTCACTTACACCTTGTTGTCATTGGCCAACTATATAGTCTCTCTACAAGTTTTAATGGTAGTTTTCTAGAAATATGGAAACTGAGGTCACACCATTAAATTCTTCAGAATATTTTTATAAGTCTATTCTGACTTGGTCGAATCTGAAATGAATGAACTAATTGACACCGGCCTGGCATATATCTCTTGTTATATTCTATGTAAAACCTATAGTTGGAAGCATTAATACAATTTTTGTTTTTGTTTTTTAAATATACTTTTAGGTATCTAATCATCATGAATATTTAAAACTTTTTTAAAATATTATTTAAAACAATACTCTATCTTTTAATTAAAGGGGGTTTCTCACAACAATAATTCGTTTTTAAGATGTAGGGAAAGGTCAATGAAGACTTTTTCCAAATATGATTTTAATTTTTCCTTAGTCAATTGATAAAGAAAATTTTATCTCCTCTTAGAGCACACAAGTTTCTATGGTTATGGACAACTTCTCCTTGCTCTCTCTTATTTCTCATTGCTCCAAGCTGCCGTCAGTCAGTCAGTTTGACCATGAAGAGTCACTCCCTGCAGAGTTTTATCTCTAGAATCCAAGTTTGCGTACCTAACTAAATGAGATGTTTTCACTCTTTAGAGTTCTGTAGCCTTGTGTACTACACTTCATAAATCTCCTGAAGTCACTGTAACAGGAATAGGTAGAAACAGCAGAGCTGATGTTTCATTCAATGCTATAGAACCACCCACAGCCTTAACAGGATGTGTGAGTGTAAAGCTTGCTATGACTCTGTGAAAATGCAAGGTGAGAAAACCCCTTTAAGGCCCTGTTCGATGAAATCTCTTGTGGTGCACCTGCAGAGAATATTTATTTACCCTAGGCCAGTACCATATTTTCTCTTCTGATATACAGTATGATGTACTTATAAAGGAGATTGTACCACTATGGATATCTGCACACTACCTGTCACGCTGTATTCTTGTGCTTTAGATTACAGAGGTGTAGTTAAAATATTGTATAATTTATTTATTTGATAGCATGTATTTTGACCTCTGAATCGAAAAGTACATGCCTTGTTAATCTGTAATAGCATACAAAAACCAAAAATAAGCAGGTTTGTCAAAATCAGAAAAGCACAACTTTGATGTCTTTGATGTATTCTGCCTGCCATATTATAAAGGGACATAATAGGGGCAATGTTTTACTGCCTTTTCCCCAATCACAAATCTTTCTAAGGGGCCATTTACACAGCAATATTCCCTACGTCTTTGATATCCATTGGGGTATGATGAAAAAGGTATCCCGCTAGATCTCGCAACATAACATCTACATGTTTGGACATCTCCTGTTTGGACTCCATTTTTTCTAATTCCAAGTAGTATATGGTTTATGTGCAGAATGCTAAAGCATGGTAGACCAGTAAAGTGTAAACTGCCAAGAAAAAGAGAAAATTTAGTCCACATAGGACTATGTTCACTGCATAGAGCTCTATGGGGCCATGGCAACTATGTTGTGTTATCTGGCAGGGTACCTGTTTTCACAAACCCCAACGGATACCACAATATAAGGCAAAACACTGTGTGAACAGCTCATAATCTAATTTTTTTGTAAAACCTATTCTCAGAATGGGAAGAAGGAGATAAAATGAATATTTCCAGAAAAGTATAATATGAAAGTTTGGAATCCAATTATTTTTTTTCGGATTACATGTTCAAATAACATAGCATCAAGATAGATGTTTATGTCTTGTTAAATGGGTTTTCTAGGACTATAAAACAACAAGCTTTCTCTTTTATCTTTAAATATCATGTCTGACCATGAGCTATATCTGGTATTGTAGCTTAACCGCATTCACTCGAATAGAAAAAGTTTTTAATACTAGAGACAGTCGAAAGAAACCTATTTTTCTCTTCTAGGAAAAATACATATTTTTGATAAAAGCAATATTCCTCCAATACTATATATATATTTTTTTTTAGAATTTTTGGGAATATTTCTTTTTTATTTTGTAAGTCCCATGCAATTAAAAATATTGTCCTTCCTTAGGTGTGACATAAAACTTCTGAATGGCAGGACAGACTTATCTCAATTTCCTTCAGCTGCTGCTTATCTCTACAAATAGTGGATAATGACATAATGATTGCTCTGTTGTTCTCTTGACAGGGATAAATAAAATTAGACTAGACCACTAGGTCATTAGAACAACCTACAAAATTCGAGCAAAAAATACTATAACCCCAAGGTAAACATAAGAAAAACCGACAATATAAGTATGTTATATGTTTTATTTTTGAGTATGTATATATGTCTTAGCCTAGTTATTATTTGGGCTTATTTACCTGTTGTTTTTGGAGGGAATTTGCCTTTGTTCTAGTTGGGTGGCTGTGTATTATTTTTATTTGTATTTATTTATTTTTTGTGCATTTTTGTTTTTCAATAAAGGTTTATTCTATTTTACCTGAGGTTGGTTTTGTTGGTTTCACTAGATCATTAGGCAATAACCAGTAATACATGAAAATAGGCTAATCATTTTCTGCCCTGTGAAGGGGTTTCTTCACACTGATCAGATGCTGCTGATAACATTTACATTTCCTGGATCATAGCAGGCCTGAAAGAAGGACCGTCAAGCAATACTCTCACTGCTAGGCTATCAGAGCTCATAGAATTATAAATATACAATTCTAAAATATACAATGATAAAATTGTAAATAAATACCAAAAGTGGACAACACTAGTTCCAGAAGAATCACAGACATAGGACAAACAAATTACAAAACTCCCTACCAATTGCTATAGAATAGCCTAAAAATGCTATCCCTAGCCTAATAATACAGGGTAGTCGCCCCGATAAGGGTGCCCCTGTCTGGAACCTCACCCTACAAGAGAGGACTAAAAAATCCTGTAATGTCCTCCAACAGTCATAAACATGTTTCAATCTCCCTAAGATGTAATCGGATCTCCTTGGGGACAAATTTATGGGTAAACATGGAGGTACATCAATAAATATATTAATATGAAGAGCCGATCACGTAGTGGGCGGGATATTTACGTTTTCGTCACAAATAAAAGAGTGACAAAACGCTAAATAGCGTATATAAAATACCCCATTCAGACATCATGAATACATATATTCTTAAATGTATATATATGTATATATGATATTAGAGGATACCTACTTCTTTTGAGAAAAACACAAACCCGGGGATTTTAAACAAAAACCCCCTTTGGAAAAAAATGGGATCAGTGGGTTAGCCCTTTTTAATCAATGTTTATGACTGTTGGAGGACATTATAGGATTTTGTAGTCCTCTTTTGTAGTGTGAGGTTCCGGTTTTTTGTAATTTGTCCTATGTCTGATTATTCTGGAACTAATGTTGTCCGCTTTTGGGATTTATTTACAATTTTATTAGTTTTAATAAAAGTAAAATTTTATCGTTTTTCCCTTTCCATATATTGTCTTACTAACCAGAGATCTCAACTGGCATTTATTTAGCCCAAGGGTCCTCAAACTTTTTAAACTGGGGGCCAGTTCACGGTCACTCAGACAATTGGAGGGCCGGAATATAGTTTAAAAAAAAAGTTTTACTTTGGGGTGATACAATTAAAGTGATACTCAATTTTTTTATTGTCCCGCAGGGTTTGGGAGATTTAGGGCCCCCACAGGGATAGGTAGATTTAGGTCCCCCCCAGGATAATGGATTTAGGGGGCCCGCAGGTATAAGAATTTTGGTGGCCCGCAGGTTGGGAGATTTTTGGGGGCCCCCCCAGGTATGGGAATTTTGGCCCCCAGTAGGGAGGTAATTTAGGCCCCCGCAATGTAGGAGATTTTGGGGGCCCAGCAGTTTTAGGTAATTTTGGTGGGCCCAGCAGGTGTAGGTAGATTTTGGTGGCCCAAAAGGTATAGGTAGATTTAGGTGGCCCCGAGTATAGGTAAGATTTTAAAAGGGCCCCCCAAAACAGGAAAAAGGTAATTTTGGTCCCCCCTAGGTGTAGGCAGATTTAGGTCCCCAGCAGATGTAGGTTTTAGGGGGCCCAACAGGGATAGGTAATTTAGGTGGCCCCCCAGGTGAGGGGATTTAGGTGGCCCAGCAGGTTAGGTAGTTTAGGTGGCCCCCAGGTAATAGATTTGTCCCCCAGCAGGGTAAAGGGAGATTTTAGGTCCCCCGCAGGGATAGTGATTTAGTTCCCCAGCAGGTAAGGTAATTTGGGGGGGGGGGTTTTTTTTGGGGGGGGTTTTTTTTTAAAAAAAAAATTTTTTGGGGGGGAAAAAAGGGGGGTTTTTTAATTTTTTTTTTTGGAAAATTTTTCCCCCGGGGGAAAAAAAAAAAAAATTTTTTTTCCCCCTTTTTTTTTTTTTTCCCAAAAAAAAATTTTTTTTTTTAATTTGGGGGTTTCCCCCTTTTTTTAAAAAAAAAGGGGGGGGGCCCCCCCAAAAAAAAAGGGGGGGAAAATTTTTTAAAAAAAATTTTTTGTGGGGGTTTTCCCGGGGTAAAATTTTTTTTTCCCCCTTTTTTTAAATTTTGGGAAAAAGGGGTTTTGGTTTTTTTAGGGGAAATTTTTTTCCCCCGGAATTGGGATTTTTGGACCCAAATTTTGGGGTTTTTTGGGCCCCCGGGGGGGAATTTTCCCCCGGGGGGGAAAATTTTGGGGGGCCCCCCCCAAAAAAAAATTTTTCCCCCCGGGGGTTTTGGGGCCCCCTTTAAAAATTTTTTCCCCCGCTGGAAAAATTTTTGGGGGGGGAAAAAATTTTGGAAAAAAAGGGTTTTTGGGGGGGGAAAAAATTTTTTTAAAAAAAAGGGTTTTTTGGGGGCCATTGGGGGTTTTTTGGGGGGGGGGTTTTAAATTTTTGGGGGGGGGGAAAATTTTTTTAAAAACCCCCCTTTTCCAATTTTTTTTTAAAAAAAATTTTTTGCCCCCCCCCCCTTTTTTTTTTTCCCCAAAAAAGGGAATTTTTTAAAAAAAAATAAAAAAATTTTTTTTATTTTTTTTTTTTAAAATTTGGGTTTTAAAAAAAAACCCCCAAAATTTTTTTTTCCCCTTTTAAAAAAAACCCCCCTTTTAAAAAAAAAAAATTTTCCTTTTTTTTGGGGGGGGGGGGAAGGGGGGGGGGGGTTGGGTTTGGAAAAATTTAAAAAAAAAAAGGGGGAAAAAAAAAAACCCCCCTTTTTTTTATTTTTGCCCCAGGAAAAAGGTTTTTTGGGGGAAAAACCCCAAAAATTTTTTTAAAAAAAAAAAAAAATTTTTTTTTTTTTTTAAAAAAAAGGGGCCCCCTTTTTTTTTTTTGGGGGGCCCCCGGGGGGGTTTTTTTTGGTTAAAAAAATTTTTTTTTTTTTGTTTTTTTTAAATTTCCCCCTTTTTTGGAAAAATTTTCCCCGAAAAAGGGGGAAAAAAAGGGAAAAAAAAAAAATAATTTTTTTTTAAAATTTTTTTTTTCCCTGTAAAAAGTGTTGCCCCCCTTGAACAAGTTACCTAGTCAATTTTGCTAGTAAAAACATTTTTTTTACCCCCTTTACTGTAAACACCATTATATTCGGAAAAATTTTTGGTTTTTTTTGGTCCTTGCCTCCGAAGAAATTGGAATAATAAACGACCCAAAAAATTTCATATATCCCATAAGGGCACAAAAACCCCATTTTTCCCGGGGAAGAAAAACCCTACCCCGGTTTAAAAAAAATAAAAAGTTATTGGTCTCAGAAAATATTGTGCTGCAAGCAAATTTTAAAAATAAGTAAAAAGCAGTAAAAATTAATGAAAAAAAAATATTTTGGAGCTAGATTTGTTGCGCAGATAAAGAAACATGTTATTTATGCCACCATAAATTTCAAAAAAAAACATTACCCTCAAAAACGGAATTTTTTTCTCGTTCCAGTCCAGAAAAATTACACCGGGAAACACAATTTTTGTTGAGTTAGATCTGACACTTGTTTTTGACTATCTTTTGGCATCAGGATCCAAAATTTACCCCAGTTTTTCTTGTGTAACCTTTTTAAGGTAAAAGATACCCTCCGTTTGTGGCAAAAATCATGCAAAATGTACATATATAGGAAAATAAAGAAAAAAATACATGAATATTTTGTTTATTTAGAGTTATTTTATCCATACAAAGCCAGTTATCTGCATTAGCTCCTCCACGAAAAGCAGAACAGATTACACCACCCTCCCTTTTTCGATCAGGGTAAATACAGCACCAAATAGCCTGATTAAAGATAGGAGGAAGCCCCAGCTTTTGGCACCAAGGCAGGGAAATGCAACGCATGAGCTGCTGGGTTTTAAATCTCCCCTGTGGTTTTAAAGGCTAGTTGGTTTTTCGGGCAATTGGGGGATTTTCAGAAAAAAATTCCAAAAAAAGTTTTAAAAAACCCCCAAATTTTTACGAATTTCACTTGAAATAAAAATTCCCAAAAAATCTTTTATAAAATAAAAAGTAACACCCAAACCATCACCACCCCGACAATCCAAAAACTTTATATCACCTTTATATACAAACAACTGATGAGAAAGGACCCATTTCAAAATTAAATTTTTGGCCCTTTTTTTGTTTTTAAAAAATAAATAATTTAAAAATGTGAAAACAGATTATTTTTATTCCCATAAAAAATAAAAAATTACATAGAAAACATCATGGGAAAGAGGTGAAAAAAATGTTTAAAAAATAAACGAAAAAGTGTTCCGCACAAACCTGTGTGTTACAAGGAAAGGAAAATGGGCCTGCTCAGGAGGTGGGGGGTTAACGGCCCAGTCAGGAAATGGTTAAATGAAAAATATTCTGCAATATTTATTAAAGGGTGATAACAGACTGTTATCAAGGACATAGAGATGCCAACAAATAAGAAATATCTGCACCTATCAACCCTGTTAGAAATTCTTTTTTAGCACAGGGGGTTATAAATCAGCTCCATGTTTGCTGTTTGTACCTCAGTGTTTCTATTTTTATTCTTTTTACATTTGCCAGCTTTGACACACAATGAATCCTTGCACTGAAGACAAATCTCATGCACGAAACTACTCTGTAATGTAGCAACGCAGCATGCTTATAGCTGTGTAATATCTTTAGAGAGCAATTTTCCATTGTGATGTATCTCTACAATATTGTGGTTTGCAGCAATAGTTTACTCTGCCAATTATTTTTGACAGGGGAGTGATAGAATATGAAGCAAAAGAAGAAACTGTGTTGCTCCTTATATTGGAATTTTGGCCTTGTTTTCAAGTACAGTACGACTAAATTTGGCTTTTGTCTATCAAATTATCCTGGTTTTTTTTATGAAGCTTAGAAATAACACAGATTTCTGTAACGTTTCCAGTGTTAAAAATAACTTTTATTTCCATTATAGAAATTAACCACTAGGTTTTCGTCCCTACATGACCAGGCAAATGTATCCTAGAAAACTCTATAGTGAATGCTGGAACAAGGAGAAATTGTGAAAATAAATAACTGGTACCTGATAACAGAACTTAAAACACAACAACCCTACCCCACGAAGGGGCCTCTCTGTCAAACATTAAACAATTCACAGGAAAAGCCAAGAAGACTTATGGGCAGGTCCTAAACCCCCTTTATATCCTGACATCTTATGAATGGGCCCTCAACATCGCATTAGAGCGAGAGGGCACCGTTCAGCAAGGCGCACTGTATGGGAACCAAGTAAGCAAACAACTTTTAACTAACAAAAAATTTTCCATTAAACAGAACAGAGATCACCAATCATGAGTGGCCACCTCTCCATTCTAAATGCAAAAGTTGAGGGAATTGCACGTACAGACTTTAGAACTTGGGAAAAGTCATAAATTTTGAGAGAGTACACTCCATAGGGGATCAGGTGGAAAACAAAAAGTTAAAGCTGAAATGGGACATGTTTTCAAACCGTCTTCTTTTTTTGAGCCTTTGTTCTTCCCTCCATTTGTTTTTTTTTTGTGTGCATATTTTGTCTCTCGGTTCTTGCTGGCAATTGGGGCTTCATAGATGGTAATTGGGTCACCTAGATTTCAAGCTGTTGCCTCTTGGCTCAGACTGGCCCACAGGGAAGCAGGGGAAACTCTTGATGGACCTTTGGGCGTATCGGGGTCTTGGTCATAGTGATCCCCTGGGCATGGCAGGCCTGGGGCTGCTTTTTTGGGAGGAAGGCAGAGAAGGAGAGGAAGAGTGCAAGTCATGTACAGAGTTGGGCCCACTGGTGGGCCCCAAGAATCAACTATGAAGCAACTCTACCTGCGGGCCCCAGGCACCCCAATCTGATACTGGTTGCCTCCCATACCCTGCTCAGGTCTTATTGCACGAGTGATAAGGTATCTGCCGTACCAAACTCCGGAGCAGCTAGTTCCGTCTCTGTTTCTGATAGCCCTTCTTATAACATAGGATGGTTCTAAAAAGCACATGGTACACATATGTTTCTAAGCAGATTAATTGGTAACGAAAAAAATAAAAATTAATTCAATAAATTCATTTTTATTTCTTTATTTTTGTTAGCCAATGATCAATAGTATGGGTGTAACGAAAATAAAGAAATAAAAATGAATTTATTGAATTAACATTATTTTTTTCGTTACCCCCATATTATTGTTCATTTTATATAGACATCGGTACAACTTCGGGAGTATTATCATTTTATTTCGGGCACATACAGTTTTATTACAGATTGCATTAGAAAACCCATAAGAGCGTCGCTTGGTCTCCCATTGGTGCAAATAAACGCGCCTCTTTTAACTTAGCCAATCACAAACAGAGCTCGCCCTGCATTTCTTTTCCCCATAGAACTCTATGAGAAGGTAGCTCAGCCGCTGATTGGCTAAGCAGGACGAGCCCCTCTTCCCCCCAACCAATCACAGTACTAGAATATTTCCCATAGACAGTAATAACTTTAGGGTGCCCTTCTATCGTGCCCTTCTTTCTCCATTCAAATAGACGCACTACATATGTTTTTGGTGGATTCATATCTGCCGCCTGGGCTCAACCAATCAGCACTTTTCTGCCTTTTTTACTGTATTTTGAACTGTCCGCCTTTTCATTTGATTGGTCCATACTTCTCCATAGCTTATAATGGGTCGAATTGGTTGGTTTCTGCCGACCAATGAGAAGAGCATAAAGAATTTCAATTACTGTATTTCCCGGAAATTCTCTATATCCCAATTCCTTATGTAGTGCCCGTCTCGGCGACAAACGCGTTGTTAGGGATTGGCTTGATTTATGTTTATAGAAGGTTTCAGCTGTTTTTTCAGAGAATATTTTACACCTAATAAAAATTATTTTTTTAATCAGACTCCATGCCGCACAGCACTGAGAGCCGAGATTTCATTGCCCCCATCTCTCCATTGACTACAATGGTACAAAGTAGCTCGCGCTCTGATTGGCCGGGATAGCCAAGCCCTCGCTAACTCAACCAATCAGCTCTTTTTTTGCATTTTTACTGTATTTTGAACTGTCCGCCTTTTAATTTTTATTGGTCAGTATTTCTCCATAGGTTACAATGGGTCCCTTGTCGGGTTCCTATTCTGATTGGCTGGTTTCTGCGACCAATGAGAAGCGCTTACAGAATTTGAATTACTGTATTTTCCGGCAATTTCCAATATCCAAATTCCCGATGTAGCGGCGTTCTAGATTTTTGGAAAGTGATTTTTTTTTATTTATTTTTTTTTTGAAGGTTTTAGCTCTTTTTTGATAATGTTTACACCTAATAAAGGCGATTTTTTTAAAATCATACTCCATGCCCACGGAGCTTTAGAGCCGAATTTCTTTGCGATCTTCTATGTTTCCTCTCATGTTATGTTCTCACTTCACTGTGCCTCCGCCGGATCATTTAGATCAGAATCATCCAGGTCTGCCTGTCGGAGCTGACGAGCTCTGCAATGCGCCTCACTTTGCCGAGCCGTGATCACACATGCCTCAGAGTTTTCGAACGTGCCGTGTCCCGCCCCGGAACGCCCACACCGCAACCTCACCGTGCCCATTGCACGGCCCTTCATGTTAGGCGCATCCGAAAGTGGCAAATGCTGCCCCTAACATCGCATCCCTGCGTCCGACAGGGGATCCGAGCCGGTGAGGCGCAGGATACGCCAGAAAACAGGTGCAATAACCCGTTCTACATGGCCTTATTATTTAAAAACTTATACGCA
>JAODAL010018850.1:0-73578 GCA_025379985.1 Phyllomedusa bahiana
GATAGATAAGATTAGACTACTGTAGACCTCAGGGCAATGACAAGAGTGATATAAGAAGTACAGAATGAGCAGAATGGAAATTTCAACCAAAAGACAAATTTTTGTGAGTAGTGTATGTATTGTATCACTGTTAGTGTGTGTGTGTGTTTGGGGTGTTGTGTATATAATTTTAAATTAAAATATATAAAATTAGTGTATATTTTGTATGACGTCTATATTTTTTACTTGTTTGAGGCGTATGTGTGTTTTTATTTTTTATAGATTTATAGTGTTATAGGTTTTTGACCATCCAAGTATATACTTTTTATTGTAGGCTGTTAATTTTATGACCTCCATATAATTTTTCTTGTTTGTATCACTGTATAGTGTAATGATTGTATGGGGTTTTATGTATATAAATTGTATTGTATCACTGTATAGTGTATATATATAGATGATTGTATTATTCTTTTAAATGTACAATTGTTTGTATCAGGTTTTTGGTATATATATTGTATGATTCTGTATAGTGTACATAGATTGTATCACTGTATAGTGTGTATATATAGATGATATAGTGTATATAGATTGTATGACTCTGTAAAGAAGATACATTGTATCTGTGTCCATTGTTGGATGCGGTGCGTACATGTTACAATGTATCACTGTACAGTGTGTGTATATAGATGATATAGTGTATAGAGATAGTATGACCCTCTATAGTATAGACATTGTATCTCTGTGTCCATTGTTGGATGCGGTGGGTTCAGCTATACTGGAGGATATGTTACAATGTATCACTGTACAGTATGTATATATAGATGATGTAGTGTATATAGATATTATGACCCTCTATGGTATAAACATTGTATCTGACCATTGTTGGATGTGGTGGGTTCAGCTATACTGGAGGACGTGTTACAATGTATCACTGTACAGTGTGTGTGTGTATATATAGATGATATAGTGTATATAGATAGTATGACCCTCTATAGTATATACATTGTATCTTTGTCCACTGTTGGATGTTGTGGGTTCAGCTATAATGGAGGACATGTTACAACGTATCACTGTATAGTGTGTATATATAGATGATATAGTGTATATAGATAGTATGACCCTCTATAGTATATACATTGTATCTCTGTGTCCATTGTTGGATGCGGTGGGTTCAGCTATACTGGAGGACATGTTACAATGTATCAATGTACAGTGTGTGTATATAGATGATATAGTGTATTTTTTTGTATGACCCTCTATAGTATATACATTGTATCTTTGTCCACTGTTGGATGTTGTGGGTTCAGCTATAATGGAGGACATGTTACAACGTATCACTGTATAGTGTGTATATATAGATAATATAGTGATTTAGATTTTATGACCCTCTATAGTATATACATTGTATCTTTGTCCATTGTTGGATGCGGTGGGGACCTGTTACAATGTATCACTGTGTCCCCCCAGGAGCAGGGATGTGAATTCCTGGAGCGTCGTCTTAGGATCTGTGTCTCTAACATCCGGATCTGGGCTCAAGCTCCGAACTATCATCACCCATGAGAATTTCAGCAGCGCGGGATACGGCAATGACATTGCGCTGCTGCAGCTCCTGAGCCCGGTGACCTTCTCGCCCACTGTGCGGCCGCTCTGCTTACCGGAGGCCTCGCAGGCTTCTCCTGACAACTCTTCGTGTTACGTCACCGGGTGGGGAGTGCTGACTCCGGGAGGTGAGGAAGACGGATCTCATAGTGAGGCTGCTTTCACATGGTGCGTTTTTTGATGATTTTTTTGTGCAGTAATGTACAGTATTAATTGCTGTGCCTTCCTGCGCAAAAAATGCATCAAAAACCGCATCAAAAACTCATCAAAAACGCACCGTGTGAAAGTGCCCTAAGGAAAACTGAGAAATGGAGGAAATGAGGAGAATAATCCGGGGCTTCTTCTCTTTGCAGGGGGTTTGGCGTCCGTCCTGCAGCAGGCAGAGCTGAGGGTTATTAACTGGGATTTATGCAGAAGCTCCCAGGTGTATGGGAACCTTATGAAGCCGTCCATGATCTGTGCTGGGTACCTGGAGGGGAAGATCGATTCATGTCAGGTACGTGTAGTGCAAACCTGAAGCCAACACCGGCCGATGAAGATGCAATGCTCCTAATAAAGAGCCGCACACCCTACATTTTACTCGTGCATGCTCACCATAATTCAGAGCCGCACCAACCTCCATACACAGTGCCTGCTCCTATACAGAGCCTGGACACACCCACTTCATTACACCATGCATGCTTCTACTACAGAGCCGCACACCCTCCATACAGCGTGCATGCTCCTAATACAGAGCCGCACACCCTCCATACACCGTGTATGCTTCTAATACAGAGCCGCACCCCCTCCATACACCGTGCATGCTCCTAATACAGAGCCGCACACCCTCCATGCACCGTGTATGCTTCTAATACAGAGCCGCACACCCTCCATACACCGTGCATGCTCTAATACCGGCCGCAACACCCCTCAATACACCGTGCATGCTCCTTAATACAGAAGATCGCACCCATCATACAACAGTGCATGCTCCTAATACAGAGCCGCACCCCCTCCATACATTGTGCATGCTCCTAATACAGAGCCGCACACCCTCCATACACCGTGAGTTAATAAACAGAGCCGAAACCCCTCCATACCCCGTGATGTTTCAATACAGGCCGCACCCCCTCCATAACGTGATGTTTCTAATACGAGCCGACACCCTCATCCCCTGATGTTTTCTAATACAGACCCGCACACCTCCATAACCTGATGCTTCTAATACAAGCCGCACACCCCCCATCCCCGTGATCTTCTATACGAGCCGCACACCCTCCATCACCTTTATGTTTCTAATACAGAGGCACCCCTCCATACACCGTTTATGCTTAATACGGCCGCACACCCCATACACGGCATGTTTCCTTATACACAGCCGCAAAACCCTCCTTACACCGTGCATGTCCAATACAAGCGACACCCTCCATCCATCGTGCATGCTCCTAATACAGAGCTGCACCCCCTCCATACACTGTGCATGCTCCAAATACAGAGCTGCACCCCCTCCATACACCGTGCATGCTCCTAATACAGAGCTGCACCCCCTCCATACACCATGCATGCTCCTAATACAGAGCTGCACACACTCCATACACTGTGCACGCTCTACTGGGTCATACCTCTTCCCAATCAAAGGTCTAATAATAACCTCCTGTTCTTCTGTTTGATTCTAGGGAGACTCGGGGGGACCTCTGGTCGCTCTTCAGTCTGACAACAGGTGGTCACTTATCGGAGTTGTCAGTTTCGGCAATAGCTGTGCGTTACCAATGACTCCAGGAGTCTACACCAGAGTCACCTCTTTCCGCAGCTGGATCGCACAGAAATCTGGAGTTTAAGACGTCCAACACCAAGAAGAATTGGGCAATGTCTTCTACTGTGTCGGCAAGATCCGCCCATTGAGAGCTTCGGTTCTTCAAGGAGCGGATCGTCAGCAACATTACCCTGGGTAACGGATGAAGGAAGTGTTACCAGTGTTATGGAGCGGGCTCGCTCACAAGACCGGGCTCCAGCTAAAGTGTCTCTATGTGCATCAGGTTCGGAAAGGGAAGAACTTGCACAAGGGCGCTGGGTAAAGGTACCTAGGAATGGGCATAAGGTGTATGGAGAGTGAAAAACCATGATCAGGGCCGCTATCAAAAATTTCAGGGCCCCATACAGCTGAAATGTCTGCCCCTCCCCCATCAACCTGGCTTGCAGCGGGCTTCCCTGTTTCACAGGGCCCCGTACGGCAGTACCCCCTGTACTGCCTTTATGGCGGCCCTGACCATGATGGCGGGAGCACAGAGGACTTGTCCCGGAGCAACTGGAGCCGTCAGATGGACAAACCCGAGAGGAGAGATAAAAATCTGGTATCTTCCTATAGTTTTCATCTGCTGCTTCCCTGCTCTGCTTAAAGGGGTTTTGCAACGAAGTAAAATTGATGTAGGAAGCTTGCAAATAAAATAACAAACATTTTCCCTATTCATTATTATTAAAAATTCTGCACCATTTTTGATTTAGCTGCTCCTTTAGTGATCCATTGTTTACAGCTCGTCTCCAGGGGATGCGACCAGGACTGGGAGCTTCTCACTCCTGGTCGCACATGCTCAGCCATCACCTCTCCTGTCAGGCAGCTACTAAGTGTTCAACCCCAGGTGCTGTCATTCTACTCCTATCCTATGTATTCTTCGTAATCACACACACTCACTGCTGAGCGAGTGTTCAACCCCAGGTGCTGTCACTCTACTCCTATCCTATGTATTCCTTAGTAATCACACACACACTCACTGCTGAGCGAGTGTCCAACCCCAGGTGCTGTCACTCTACTCCTGTCCTCTGTACGCCTTAGTAATCACACACACTCACTGCTGAGCGAGTGTTCAACCCCAGGTGCTGTCACTCTACTCCTGTCCTATGTACTCCTTAGTAATTAGTCAAACAAATAATAGTTAGTATTTAGTGCAAATAAATAAAAAAGAAACCTCAGTGAGGTCTGTGCATTGATAAAGAGAAAAAACAAACACAGGTTTGGTTCCTGCAGGGATTTGAACCTAGGACCCTTATGCATTGAGGCAAAAACTTTACCTCTCAGCTACTCACAATGCTTTACATTAACATACCTTTCTTTGACTAAAGAGAGGAAAGGCCTGGTGTTGTCATCTTGCAGGGTCACATGATATGCAATTCAAACAAATCACACACGCCCCCTTCTGAGCACACAGAGCTGGATGCAGGAGGTATGAAATGAGATCGTGGCAAAACCCCTTTAAATCATCTTCAACAAGAACTAAAGGAAGTGTGAACAGAGACTTACGGGACGAGCTCAGATCCAATATAATTCTATGTATAAACTTCATTACACTGTCATGTCGGAAGGCGCCGACCTTCACCTCTGTGCATTGACTTATTACATCTTCACGATAACAGAATCTTACAAATAAAAATGCACAGATGCTTCCTTACCCTTAGTTTTGGCTTTTGCAATGATCGCCTCCGAAGTATTCCCCGTTGCCTCCTCCACCCCTGGAACTCGCCAGCGGCTTAGCAAATCCCCAAAGTTGCACTTATCCATAAATTCAGGGTATTTTATTGTAGAAAACTTACATACACAACAGCAGATAAAATTGCATAGTAGCTGAAGGCACGCTTGCGCGTTTCGGACCAGATTCGGTTCTTCATCACAGCCAAATATCCTTAATTTTCTGTGAGTAGTGTAGTCACCCCCTGAGGAAGCGATCTACACGAAACATGCGTTGGGGTCTGCGTGGTCCTGCTCTGTTTGGTAATAATCTCCATTGTCTTTTTGCAACTTCTGTTGTTACTTTTCTATGTGTTTTGGTTATACCATTATCTTTGGCTAGATTTCTATACATGTCTGCGGCGACTAATGACTATTGTATCTAGATGTATATACCTATGGCTATGTATTAGGCTTTATGATAACAATCAGATGTAAAGATATGACCTGTATGTCTTGCTACTATTTTAGTACTATTGTTGTTGCACATATGATGGAGATTATAATGAAAATGATTTTTGTAAAATAACATCTATCACAATTCTTGTATTCACTGGACCTTTGCCCTGGACTTGCAGTTTTTATTGGGGCCTTTTTTGTGCGCTTTCTATTTTCTTGTATTACTTTTATATTTTGATATGAATACAATTTGAATTTTTAAATTTTATAATTTTTTCTGGGACTATATACTCTTTTTATTCATTTATGTTTTGTTTGGAATCAATGGAGAGTGGTCTGACTAATGACACCAAATATAAGTGGAAATCTGGATGTTTTTTGGTAATATATATAGATTGTGTGATTGTAGAGTGTAGGAGCTCCAAATCCCCTGCACTGACGCAGAATTAAAGGGGGCTCCTACCCCGATTATTGGCCAAATGAACACTTATTTGTTTGTGATCATTAGTGTTTATAGAATTGGTCAATGTTTGGTTTGAAACTGGTTTGACTGAATGTGTGAAAAATAATCAGGTTTGGGTTTCTCATCTTAACCCTATTTCTAACCCTAAAGGCTCATCTACATAGCAAGGATTCCCAGATTCGGATTTTCAACACCCCATAGACCTCAATAGAAAATCCGAGCTCTGAAAGTGGCGGAATATTTACTATTGAAGTCAATGGGCTTGAGAACCGACCGGAAAGCTTTGTGCAGGTTTTTCGGGGGGCGGATTTTGGCACTGATAACTCAATTGTGCTCTGATGTAAAAACGGTTGAAAAACCGAATCCTAAATCCACAACAGAGATAGAAATCCTCAGTTTTTGTGAGAAATACTGTTCATATACTTAGGGGACTTGGGCTACGTCTACACAGCACTGGTGTTTAGTACATAACCAGTGCCCCATAGACAGCAATAGAAAATCCGTGATGTAGTCTAGATATAGCGGATTTTTTCCGGTCAGTTATTAAATCTGCCAGATTCCGGGGGTGGATTTTAGAACATGTAGTATCTTCCGCTGGATTCCCATCAGATTCCAGGATTCCCATACAGTCAATCTGAAAACTGACCACAGTGCAGCGAGGTTAAGATGATGTTGGATGTTGGGTGGCATTTGAACATAAACTGTGAGGACGTGGTCTTTAGGATTCAGAATCTTTGTTCTTTGTCGTGTGGACACAGCCGAAATATAATCCTTATGATAATCCTATCCCTAAGTGTAACCCTAACCCTATCTCTAACTGTAACCCTAGCCCTAATCCTATCCCTAGCCCTAATCCTATCCCTAAGTGTAACTCTAACCCTATCTCTAACTGTAACCCTATCTCTAACTGTAACCCTAGCCCTAATGCTATCCCTAAGTGTAACCCTAACCCTATCTCTAACTGTAACCCTAATACTATCCCTAAGTGTAACTCTAACCCTATCTCTAACTGTAGCCCTAATCCTATCCCTAAGTGTAACCCTAACCCTATCTCTAACTGTAACCCTAGCCCTAATCCTATCCCTAAGTGTAACCCTAACCCTATCTCTAACTGTAACCCTAGCCCTAATCCTATCCCTAAGTGTAACTCTAACCCTATCTCTAACTGTAACCCTAGCCCTAATCCTATCCCTAAGTGTAACTCTATCTCTAACTGTAACCCTAGCCCTAATCCTATCCCTAAGTGTAACTCTATCTCTAACTGTTAACCTAGCCCTAATCCTATCCCTAGCCCTAATCCTATCCCTAACTGTAACTCTATCTCTAACTGTAATCCTAGCCCTAATGCTCTCCCTAAGTGTAACCTTAACCCTATCTCTAACTGTAACCCTAATCCTATCCCTAAGTGTAACTCTATCCCTATCTCTAACTGTAACCCTAGCCCTAATCCTATCCAAAGTGTAACCCTATCTCTAACTGTAACCCTAGCCCTAATACTATCCCTAAGTGTAACTCTATCTCTATCTGTAACCGATTTCTAACCACAACATTAATTCTTTGCATAACTGTAACCCTATCCGTAAGGATAACCCTAATTCTAACCTTAGCTTTACCCTAACATTAACCCTAATTCTAACCCTAGCTTTAGCCCAAACAATGATCCTAATTCTAACTCTAGCTTTAAACCCAACTGTACCATTAAACCTATCAGTAAACCTATCCCTAAGTATAAACTTTAACCGTAACACCAACCCTAAATGTAACCCTGTACCTTACTGTAACCCTATCCCTAATGCTACCCCATCCCTAAATGTAAGCTTTAACCGTAACACTAAACCTAGCTGTAAGTGTCCCCCTAATGCTAAGCGTATTCCTAAATGTAAACTTTAACCAATACACTAACCCTAAATGTACCCCTATCCCTTACTGAAACCCTAACCCTAACCCTATCCCTAAATGTAAGCTTTAACCCCAACTATAACACTAACCCTATCAGTATAACCCTAATGCTAACCCTATCCCTAAATGTAAACTTTAACCCCCAACTGTAACCCCATCTAAAAACCTATCCCTTACTGTAACCCTATCCCTAAATATAAACTTTAACTCCAACTATAACACTAACCTTATCAGTAAACCTATCCCTTACTGTAACCCTAACACTAACCCTATCCCTAAATGTAAACTTTAACTCCAACTGTATCTCTATCTGTAACAATAAACATAGCTATAAATCTAACCCTAACTGTAACCCTAATGCTAACCCTATTCTTAATGTAAGCTCTAACCCTAACTGTACCACTCAACCTATCCTAGGCTGTAACGCTAACCCTCATTGTGACTCTATCCCTGTAACCCTAACCCTATGTGTAACCCTGACCTGAAGCTGGGGTTAGGATTGCATACGGGCTAACTTACTGTTCCACAACACTCCTCCTCCTTGAGGCGCTTCTGCACCAGAAATGCTAAGGGATAGTAAAAACCCGAACCGCAACTTAAACAGAACCTGTCCCCTAGTTTATGCCCCCATTGCTGAGAGCAGTACAAGCCAGTGTCAGACCTGCTGTTTCCAGCCCTGTGCCCCTTATTCTGTAAGATGCTGGAGTTTTAGTGTTTTTAATGCTCAAATCTGCAGTTTTCACCCAGAAAAGAGTCATTTAAAGAGTCAGTTTTTTTTAAACCCCGCCCATCTGCTGCTAGCCCCGCCCACTTCAACTGATAAAGCTATTACTTTGAATAGGTAGAAACATGTGAATAACTGTCAG
Organism: Phyllomedusa bahiana; assembly: GCA_025379985.1. NCBI lineage: Eukaryota > Metazoa > Chordata > Amphibia > Anura > Hylidae > Phyllomedusa > Phyllomedusa bahiana. The sequence goes on from JAODAL010018850.1 coordinate 8,684, forward strand.
TGGGCGGGGCTAGCCTTTGGTGGGCGGAGCGAACACCTACTCATGAATAAGATTTGAGGGGAAAATACTCTAAAACTGCTGCATCTTACAGAATAAGGGACACAGCGCTGGAAACAGCAGGTCTGACACTGGCTTGTGCTGCCCTCAGCAAGGGGGGCAAAAACTATGTGACAGGATCTCTTTAAGGTTAGAGTTATGGTTGATTTTTTTTTTCTTAAGTGATTTTTGCCAAAATTTAAGGGATCTGCTTAAGTTTGGATCAAATATTGTTTTTGTAAACTTGTGTTAATCGTAGTAAAAAAGCCACATTTGATGTCCCTGTCTGAATGCGCCCTTTAAGCGGCGCTCCGACCGAAACATTCTGGCCTGTAAGCAATGGCGTACCTGGCGGTGCTGGGAATGCTCTTACTGGCGGCTTTATTCAGCTTTGTTCCTGTCGCTCTATTGCTCTGAACTCCTGAATAATTCTGGGGGCAGGAGAGTGACGGGCACTGCCATGGATGGACCCTAAAAAATAATTCATTATCCTGGAGCGCCATCTAGTGGTGAGACCCAGAAACACAGCTGACTCCAGGAGAGCAGGAGAAGAGCGTCCCCCATCCGCTCCTAAGAGAAGTTTGTTTGTACTCCAGAAAAACACCACATTGTACCCCTGTGCGCTCATGTTTTCTTCCTAAACTTTGTTATATGTAAAGGTTTCCATCATGTCCTCCTTTCCCTTCTCCTGTAACATATGTAAAGGTTTCCATCATGTCCTCCTTTCCCTTCTTCCTCCTGTAACATATGTAAAGGTTTCCATCAGGTCTTCCATTCCCTTCCTGTAACATATGTAAAGGTTTCCATCATGTCCTCCTTTCCTTTCTTCCCTCCTATAACATATGTAAAGGTTTCCATCATGTCCTCCTTTCCCTTCTTCCCTCTTGTAACATATGTAAAGGTTTCCATCATTTCCTTCTTTCCCTTCTTCCCTCTGCAACATATGTAAAGCTTTCCATCATGTCCTCCTTTCCCTTCTCACCCCCTGTAACATATGTTTTTTTTTTTTTTAAATAAATTTTATTGCATTTTCAAACAGTTAAACAGTGAACACATAATCTCTGACATGTATAGTGCTTATATCACGTATTTGCATAATCTCGGGCTGTGCCTGGAATATGTAGATAATACATACAGAGAAAAACATCAATTTACAAGCGGTTATAAAAGAAATTAAATTAACAAATATCAACCCCCCCCCCCACCCCCCACTTTGTTAACTAAAGTGCCAACTGGTTCTATCTTCGTCTCTCTGTGACCGTGCGGTCCTAAATGGAACCTCGCGTACTCAAGTCAAAGTTCCTCAGACTTGAAGTCTCCCCCGGCGTTGCCCCCCGATTCCTCCCTACAGTACCAAATCGGTAGACTTGAAACTCTGCATAAGGGCTTCTATCTCCTGTGGTATAATGCGACTCTATGAAGGTCTCTCCAACGTCTGAAGAACCTGGGGTTCGGATTCTCCTTACGCCTCTCTGTCTCCAGTTGTCCGCTATAAGAAATTCTCCAGCTTGCTTCATGACCCCGGAGATTGACGTGAGAGTGGGGCTTCAGACCATAACTGCAAGAGGCTTCGTTTTGCTGCCAAAAGGGGTAATGTGAAACTATTCCCGGGAAAACCGGTGGAGTGAGCTGACTCCTCAGAACCCTCTGCCCATCAGTGGTCCGGAGGCCTGGGGCAATGGAAGATCAGGAGTTCATAGTGTTCTCTAGGGTGACCCGAAGCTGAAGTGATGTATTGAAGGATTGTGTGTCCCAGTAGGATTGTGTTATAGCTGCATTTCCCACCAGACCGTGCTCATTAGGTCCGTTTTATGTGTGAACCCAGCATTTGGGGCAGTGCAGCAATCTTTCGGGGAAGTTTAGAGTGGGGGAGATTGATGGCTGTTGTGTATTTTCTTGAGTCAAGTTTCCGCCAGGTCTCACAGATGATGTGTCTCGGTTACTGGTCACCACACCTTCGGGATTCATATCTGGGATTCTTGGGCATTACCCAATCAGGCTGGCTCAGTAGTGGAAATGCCTGAGAAGCTACCCGTTTCCTGCACCACCCTCTCATGTCAGCATAGAGCCTCGATAGACAATATGTCTCCCTGTGAGCGGTGATTATAAAAGGTGTCAAATCGTTTGGGATGGTCTCCTTGGGAGTGACAATCTCTTAGTCTCCCATTACAGAAATGAAGAGTGATAGGCAGCCAAATAGCTCGCTGTGAGTGGGTAAGGAGAAGCTCTCGAGCATTCGAGGGCTTGTAGCCATCTCCGAGAACTCACTTGGCATTAGCTGTCCCGCGTTGGCCAGACCTGCCTCCTCCACTTCCCTTAAACATCAGATGCTCTGACCAGCGGAAACTCAGGATTGGTCCCAAATGGGCATGTCCTTGGAGAGCAGAGAGGACAAGGCCTAAGCGTTTCTTCAGCTCCTTCCAGGCCATTATTGTGGTCTCGGAACAATGGAGACAACTTACTCAGAGAAGCAGCTTACGGATTACCTGGTATGGAGAAGGCCTGTGGGTTGCCAAGGGCGGCGAACATTAACTCTCTTTCTAATTCACAATTCGAGAAGCGGAGATCGACCCCCAATCAGTCTAGCATGGGACGAGTCAGACAGGGCCATGGTTATAACCCCTAACATGGGAGATTCAGCCCCCCTGCCCTAACTGGCAGGATTAGTTTATGTAGCAATACGGGGTTTTTTCCCTGCCCATATAAATCTGGAGAAGCATGAGTTAATGTGGTTGGTGTCTGGATGTTTGAGCAGGAATGGGAGGGTCTGTAGGGGTATAGCAGCTGTGGAAGCAGACCATCTTTATGGCGTGACATCTACCGGCCAGTGACAGTGCAGTGAGGTCCAACGCTTCAGGTCCTGGGAGATTTTATTTATAAGAGGGGGAATATTTAACTTTATACATCAGACCTGGAGTCCGACCCCCCTTGAACACCCTAAATAAGTGAAGTGTTCCTGAGCCCGGGTAATATCTAATCCCATGTACGCCCATTGGAACTGTTGATAGCTTCGGGCCAATTTCTAAACTATTCACTCGTGGACACGTTACTTTATACCCTGAAAGCGTGCCGAAATAACGCAGCAAATCCAGCACTGGAGAGAGCTGGTCAGGGAGCAGACATGAATAGTATGAGATCGTCTTGCAAAACCAAGCGGGTCTTCCACCTCTTTGTCTCCTATCCGAATCCCTGAAAGAGGTCCAGAATCCTCAAGTACCCGTGCCAAGGGTATCTTGGGCCAAATTAAAAAGTTGTGAGAAAGTGTACATCCCTGTCTTGTCCCTTTCCTGAGGGGGATTTTTGGATAAAGGAAACCCGGAGATATGGATTTTTGGCAGTTGGTTCATCATGATAGCAGAGAGGACAGACCTAAACGTCCCTGTAATTCCCATGGTATCCAAGACAACCCAAAGCCAGTCCCATCGCCCCCCACGTTATCAAAAGTGCCTCTCTGCATCTAAGGCCACCAGGACAGGCCTCTCTCCTGGCAATGGTTTGTGGTCGAGACTCCTATCAATGAGCCGCTAGCACTTTGCCTGATGTTTCCACTCCGCTCTTCCCTTGACGAAACCCTTTTTGGGAGGGTCCAATCAATTGCGCCAAAAAAACCGGCAGAGGCGGTCACCAGTATCTTGAGACAAGATTTTTTGGTCAATGACTATGAGGGATATGTGCCTATATGATGCAGGGAGCACGGGTCTTCCCTTTCTTCCGGGATAATTTTAATGTAAAGCGTTTTTTTGATTCTGGGCGGATAACTCATTATGTAATATCGCGTTGTAATAAACGTGGAGGATGGGGAGATCTTGATCACTCAGGATTTTGTATACTCCCCCGAGAACCCAACCAGGTCCCGGGTCTTTTGCCTGCCTTCAAGTGGCGCAGAGCCATCTTGACCTCCTCCTCAGTAATGTCCGCATTCAGTTCTTCCCTCTGGAGATCTGACAAGTGCGGAACTTGACTTTTGAGAGTGAAATCGCCATCCATCCTCTGCATGAAATTGACCCTCTGATGATACAGTGTGGCATAAAATTGTCTGAGCGTGTCATTTAATCTTTTGAGGGAACAGAGTAATAGTACCATTCCGGTGTTCCGGAGATCTTGTATGTGCGCAGGTTTTGTAGGCCCCTTTCAGTAGCCGGGAAAAAGTTTCCCGGATTAGTTTCCATATCTGAAGAGTGTAGGGAGTGTAATGTGAACCTATGTAGTTCCTCTGTGCATCTGCCCAGAGTCAAACTCCCTTTGTTGGCCTGTTTCCCATTCCGCTTGGCTTATCACGAGCGTATCTCCAAGATAGGTCCATATAGGTCTCCTAACTCTTTCTGAGGCAGCTCGAGGTACGCCCCTTCATTGCGTTTATAGACAGAAGTATAGGCTATGACCCTGCCGTCTAAGTACCGAGCTTTCCCGCTGTTGCCCAATAAATGAGGGGTCGCCCCGGATGAGTCATGTTGTCTGAGAAACATAGTTCATCCCCCAACCCCTAACCATCTCAGCGAAAGAATCGTGTCTTTGCGAGATAGCAGGAAACTTCCAAATAAAAGTCTGTACCCCTTGGAAAAAATTCCATTAAGTCTACTTGAGATTGGGGAGTGAATCAGAGATGACCATGTTTCAAATTTTTTTGCATTTTTCGACTCTGGGTTGTGAGGGACTCAGAAACCAGAATAAGAATCCAGCCCTAGACCACGACTGTAGAACCGGGGAATATGTAATGTGTAGTCCGTTCATCGGATTCCGTTCCTCCAACAGTCATGAAGACTAGCGGAGTCCATGAGGTGGCTTAAGACTCCTTTTGAGACGTGGAAATGCCCTTTGTTATTTACTTGGATGCCGTCCCCCTCCCCTTCTGATCTCGACCTGATCTACGAACTTCGTTCATGTTCTCCCTCCAATAATTTGGCATTGGATTTTGATCATTGGCAAATCCTCTCCACAAACTCCTTAAAAAATCACCCGGTTCTGACATTGGGTCCGATAGGATATTAAAGATGCTTAGGTCACATTCCCCCCACTTAATGACTTAGAATGTGGAGACTCTACCCTCAGATCCATGCCTCATGTGAAACCAGCTCAAATGAAAATTTTTGTGAATAAGCGTGTGACTACCCCTGCCTTACCCAGCACGGACTGGGACCCAAAGGCGTGCCCCACCCACACTTCTCCATTCTGCATAAATGTCATCAGCTTTCAGATGCGTTTCCTGCGGGAGTACACACAACCAGGGCGGGAGCCTCTTTAGATGTCGGATCACTTTATCCGTTTATGTGGGGAACGGAGCCCCTTTTATGTTACTGGAGATGTAACCGCATATAAAGATATTTCGATATGGGATAGCTGTGGGCTGTGCACTGAGTGATTCCGGAAAGGCCGGAATTTTTAGTCAGATATTCTGGGGTCACTAAGTCCAGAGGAATGATAAATTGGACGCAGTAAAACGTAAACGAAATCACAAACAGTAAACTGACATAATAAGATGTAAACTCCTTTTGGCCAATTGGGCAAGAACTTACAATGACGCTGACTGGGGGCTGTTGCGTGCCCCACCTTCAATGCGTTGAAGGAATCCCTTTTTTCATTTGCAGAAGAAACTTTTCCCCGACACAGAACCCTTTGACCCCCTACACCACCGGCAAAAAGTCCTTGAAATATCTAGAGTTCTCAGGATTGGCCTAAAACCTTTATGTGAGGAGAGCACTTCATCTCAGACAGTCTCGAAAAGACCCCTATGACAACTCGTCGCCCTCCACACAAGGGAAGTGATCGAAAGATGGTCATACAGTCCATCCTCCCGAACCTGATTCCTCGCCGAGCAGTGGTGGACCATCACCTCAGTCAGGGTAATGAGTCCCGTCATGCGTCTCCGACGGCGCTGACGGCTTTCTTTAGGCGAAAGTGGAGGGTGTGTGACAGAGATCGCGAAGCGAGCCCACTGAGGTCTCTTCAGTCTCCTCCTGTGAGGTCCTCAAGGGAATCACTGCAGTCGTCTCAGTTGATCGCGGTGGTCCGAGCTGAGTTTTGGAGACCGTGTATTCTCTCTGGAGCTCATAAGGTCGCGCAGATCAATCTTCCGCTTCCACAGCCGCGTATTAAGAAGAATCTGGGCGGCCATCAGGAATCCATCACCTTGAGGGTGGCCGGTAGAGAATCTGAAATCGGATTCTTCTGTTGAAATAGTGCCGTACAGAGTTTTGCTGAAGGTCGAGTCGACTCTGGGAAACCTCTGCAGAGAAGTCTTCAAATAGCAGCACTTTATGCCCCTGGCAGTAGTGAGTGGAGTCTTGTTGAGCCTGCGATACGCCCTCCAGGATTTCAGCCTTGTACATTAAAGTCCAGGAACTTCATTATCACAGTGCGCTCTTCTGTCGTTGTTGATACTTAAGATTACTGGGTGCTGTTCTTCCCTCCTTGCCTACTCGGTGTCTTCTACTCAGATACGGCAGCCATGGTTCATGCCCAGTAACAGCGGGCAGCTCTTACCTGGCAGAGTGGGTTGTATGTTCGCGCTGTTTGAACTGATTCAGGGAACCCGACTAGCCTAGTTACTCGCCTGAGCGGTTTTCAAAGGTCTTCGATGCGTTCATGTTTTGGCACCAGTTGACCCTTGGCGCAGAGCTTCAGATGGGCATTCAGAGTGCTGTTGAGTCAGTCTCCAAAGTTCATTTAACTCTGTTCTCTAATTATCTTCGAGTCATGGCAGAGTGAGCTTGAACATCCTGCTGCATCTTGACAGAGAGGCCTGGACGGTGGATTCAAGAGCCGGTTGCGAGGTCAGGTCTATTTGTCCTTTGCCAGCTCTCTGAGTAACCAGAGCTTGTAATCAATCGGCACAGTGCAGGCGGAGTCCGCGAGCCCTGGGATCCCGCCTGAGCAAGGGTTCCAGGAGAGATCCTCGTAGTCCCCCTCCCCCTTCTGCTGCTGGCAACTGCTTAGTGGTCTTCCTCTATTTCTCTGGCTGGCAACGCGACAGGCGGAAGCCCATTTTAGGTGCAACTTGTGTGGCTGATCCCGTGCAAGCTCCGGTCTTTTGGGCGCTACGCAGTAGATACTTTCTCCATCAGGGGGTGAGCAGTCAGAACGAGGGAGTTATCCCCCTCTGAAGTGCCAAGACCTGTTCCGCTATGCAGTCAGCATGTGGTGGCCTCAGCGTTGCTATAGGTACACAGTTTAATCTGGGGTCAGTGTCCCTTTAAATATGCAAGGCAGTGTATGGCCTCAGGCCCCTTGTTGCCTTTTATTCCAATTTATGGGGAGAAAAAATCATCAAAATATGCAATTTGTAGCTGGGTATTTTTTATAGCATTCACCATGCGAGATAAATAAGGTGATATATTAAAAGATCGGACTTTTACAAACACGGCAATACCAATTGTGTTTCTTTTTGGGGGGGGCGGGGTTCTTTTTTTGTTTGTAAAATCAGAAAAGGTTGGTGTGTTAAAGTTTAATATTTTTTTAAATAATTTTAATTTTTTTTTACTTGTAATCTTAATGCCCCTAGTAAGTGGGATCACTAATATACTAGTACTATTCTGCAATTAAGAAATGCAGAAAGGGGTTGCAATTAAAACCATCTTCAACATTTGCCCTAGATCCAAGGGGGTGAATTGGGATAGTAGAGGGCCCCCCTTTTGCAAACTACCAAAAGCCATGGTCGCTGACATCTTTAAAGGGGGTTGCCCGCTAAAAAATTTAGCTTTCAACATGTAGGGAATAAAAAATGAAGATTTTTTCCCAAAATAAATTTACGTTTTTTTTTTTTTTTTGTTAAGGACAAAAGTGTTTTTATACCTTCTGTTTTTCCCCCCTCTTTCCCCAAGGACCGCCCTTTTGGTACTTCTTTTCCCACTGTTTTTTTCTATCTATAGCAGGGAGTGACATAACACACATCGCGGGCAACACAGAACTCCGGACAGTGAAAAAGCTTGTTTTTTTATCTGATCTTTCAGACAAAAGCCACAAATTTACACTGTTTATTTTAACTCAGAAGTTTCCCTGGTCCTCAGCAGAATTTATCTAATAAGCAGAAGTCGAATACACAACCCAAACTAATAACAGACAGCTTGCCAGGAAGTGACAGAGCAAACAGCTTTAAATTTTTATTTATGCAGCCTAAAATTGGGGGGGGGGTGAGACAACCTTTTAAGTGACTTTAAAGCTGGGACAAGTTATTGTCAATTTCAACAGCTGAGTGTGTTGCCAGCTGTAACTAACAGTCTTAACCCACCATGTATGTAATGTAACTGGCTCAGCTCATGTGCCCGCTCCATACATCCTGGTGCCTTAGGTGGCCACTTACCTCTGCCTACCTGTTGTCCCGACTGAGCTCAATCCTCTTGACATTTGGGTGTGCAGAAAATAAATTTTTATCAAGAAGGCCCCACCTAAAAACCTCATAGGAATAAAGGAACTGTTTTTAGGGAAAAAAAACAGTCTACACAGCTTGGATTATCTCAGGTCGGATTTCAAAACCAGCAATTTAAAAACAAACTTAGAACATGTTCTACAATCTGACAAAAAAACAACCGATTATAGTACTGTTCTATTGAATGGGGTGCCTGAGCACCACAGAAAAAAAAAACACAACAAAAAACAAGCAAAAAAACTAAAACCGGGTGTAAAATACTGGTCGGATTCTAAATAGAATCTGACCCATTTTTTGTCCTTGCCATGTAGACAAATCCTAAGAGTATGTTCACATTTAATTTTTTAAAACTTTATTTTGGGGTGTGTTTGGTGCCAAAAAAAAAAACGCCCCAAAAGAAACTTCAAACAATGTACAACAACACCTCTCATTGATTCCAATGTAAAATATGTGTGTTCATTCACATATTGTACATGCGTAAATTTAAGTGCCTTGTCAGTTTTTTAGGTACTTTACACATGTAAAATCCTCTAAATTCACCATGTTTTATGGAGCTTTTTTTAGAGGTATTTACGCTCTGAAAATATGATCCAGCTCAAAATTTCAATGTCTGAGTTTTAAATAGTTTTGTGCCAATATATTGGAAGAGGTTAATTTTAGATGATGAAATTTGAACCAACATAGGCTCATTTCAGTTTAAATCATATTAAATTAAACACTTCATACTATAGAGGGGTGTATCTTCTAGCAGTCACATGTGTAAATTAACCAATACTATTTTATAGGTTGATTTAAAAAATAATATAAAATAAAAATGCACCTCAAGACATGTAAACGCAAAACATTTTTCAGAAGCTGATTTGAGGCTGGTTTTGACGTGTAAATTTACACATCTAAATGACATCATATGAACATACCGTTATGCTCGGGGCAGACATACCATTAATACGAGTTAGGCAGCTGCACAGTAAAAAAAGGGTGGCCACCAATATCTTAACCCCTTAAGCCCCAGACCTGAAAAGTACTTAATGACCAGCAATTTTTTTTAGTTTTTGCCTCCTTGCGTTTCAACAGTCGTAACTTGTTTATTCTTTCAATTACGCAGTTGTATAAGGATTTGTTTTATGCGGGAGAAGTTGTACTTTTTGGGGGATAGTTTGAGTTTACAAATAAATTACTGCAGAATTTTTTTTTATTTGTTTTTTAAATCATTTACATTTTACACTACATAACCGTTAGATTAATTCTACAGAATATTACTGTTGTGTAGATGCCTAATATGTGTATTTTTTTATTAAATATTTATTTTTATTTTATTTAATTTTTTTTCTCCATTTTTTTGTTGTTTTTTTTTACTTTTTTTTATGATCCCACGAAGGGATAACTATTTTACAATTTTTATTAAACTTAGTAATGTATTAGCATATTCATATAAGCTAATATATTACAACCTGTGTCAGTATGACACAGGCAGCAGTCAGGGCAGCACACAGTCTGCCCTGAATGCAGGCTTGTTAGACAGCCATGGAGCTGACTGTGCAGATGTTTCCCTGCTCCATCAGGTCACTAGGAGTCCCGATCACCCGACAGAGCAGGGGAATGCCCTTTGATTATGCCGAGGTCATGGATCACTGCAATCAAAGGGTTAAGAGCAGGGGAACGGAGGTTTCCTCTGCTTCCCAGTGCTTGCAGAGACTACTCTAGGAACAAGGCTGTTAAGTACAGCTCAGTTCCTAGCGCAGCTGTGGCGCTGGGGGCTGCAAAACTCCTGTTTCTAGAGATGTCGCTGCAGAAAGACGACCTGTACCACCCAACGTCTATAGACGGTGGGCAGTTGTTAAGGAGTTAAAGGGAAAATTAGCCTTCTCCCCAGAATTGTTTTAAACAACAAAAAATATGTGCTCACCTCTTAATCTGTCTCCAATCTGGCACTGAAGCTTTGCCGATTTCTTTGACGTTTGTTTACTTCTGGTCGGCGCGTGACCACTGTAGCCAATCAGTGGCCTCAGTGGTCATGTGCTGTAACACACCATTTGGGATGTGAATGGTACTGTATGTGAGCAGTGATGTCAGTGGAACTTCCACCCCTGATTATTTTGTTCTCATGGAAGCTAAAGTGTCCACATAATGCACAAACATGGCAGATCCTCTAGAGAATGCGTCAAACTCAAGGCAGGAGGGCTGAGTTCAGCCTACCACATCATTCATTGCATAAACATTGCAAGCAGGGGTGGACAAAGTTCTGTCACAGAAGGACCAGCTCTCTGTTTCCACCACGGATCACAGTGGGCATCATCTTGGATTTAGAGCTCAAGCATGCACAGCTCTGACAGCCCAACTCAGACACCCTAGCCACCCTCCAAGGTAGGCAACCTGATGCTAAAGAGGTAGAAGGACATCATGATGTTTTAATGACCACATTCATCCATGGAGGGCAACCATAATGCTGATGTGTTCCTCAGTAAAAATGAGTTTGACACCACTGCTGTAGCACAAGAGACTCTCTGGGTAGCCGATTTTTGCTGTCTAAACGCCCTTTGTCAATCTGGAACTCCCAAGTAGCATTGTTTGAAAAACTGATTAGTTTTCTGGACACTTTAATTATTATGACCTGATCAAGTGAGTATTGGATGACTAACCATTCTTATCAATAGCTATTATTTCTATGGCTGAACATATCTGACTTCATATAGGGAGGTTATGCACCTGGGAACCTGAACTAATCCTGTACATTCCCAATACTTAGAAATGGAAGATGCTGCTCAATTTCAAATAATAAGGACGGGAGACGTGAAACTGCTAAGAATTTAAGTGTGCCTGTCTCCCATAAAATGGAATTATAGCATATAATGCTGATTGCTCATGCAGCTGCATGCTAAAAAAGGACCACATTTCCATTGCTTCCAATGAGAAACAGCTGAGCACCTAAGTACAGAGTAGGGCAAAATAAGGCCTCATTAGCACCAGCTCCTAGTGGAAATGACCCAGGCGTATGGAGTCAAGCCTAGCAGATGAGGCGGAGGGCCCAGGGAGCAAGCCAGCTTTTAAACGTTCATTAGCTCAGCACTTTTGGCATCCCTCCTGAATTCCAGGCAGGTTAACGTGAAAGGAGTCCACTTGCTGCTGCTCAATTGGATAAATATGTGAATAAAATTTCAATGTTGAGCTAATCGAAGGAGAGTCTGAAGGAGAAATCTGGAGGAAATGTGAATATATGGAGACTTAGGGGTATTTTCAGGAACTTTGAAGTAGTTCCAAGGGTCAATCGAAATCTCGGAAAGTATTTTTGACACCATTATAGAAAGAACTTAGGGCAACATCTATGAATTCACATGCGCCATTTTTGTAACTTGGTGCCGACACCCCAGTTCTAAGTAGATATAGAGGAGTGTATAATGAAAAGGATGAATGAAAGTGTTATGCGGCAAACATTTTTGGTGCATAACACTCAAAATTGCCACATAGAGTGTTATGCACCAAACTTGGTATGCGCCAAACTTTTCATTAAAATGTGTCATCAGGCGCACATTGCGGCAAGTTTGTCCATACGCCTGTTCATACACCTAAAGAATCGGCAATATATGGCAAAAAAAGGGCAAAGGTGAATTCATAGATGTCGCCTTTAGGGTATCTATGAGGTCTCCTATTAAAGATAATCTAGTGGGGAAAATTGTGTATCCAAACTGATGTTCATTTTGCCAGAAAACAGAGTCTAACTGTAAGTAGCTACTCCCCACCTAGCCACTCAAAACAGCGAAGTTTAAATAAAGCCTAAATATCCACATATATCAAATAGTTTTTTATGCTTTTATCAGGGACTTGATAGACCTTCATCTATGCAAACACTAAAGGGGCTCTGTTGCCAAAGGGTTTTTCCATCTCACACATTAATAGTAAATCAATAGGATATTCCAGAAATAATAAATGAATTTAGTATGCACTGATGAGCACATAGGTAACAATGTTTTGAACGTTTGACTTTCAGGTTCCATATATCACCATCCACTGCAACTTTGAACGTGAGACTCCCATCAATTTATAGGCAATAATCTTGGCTATCTCATACATCAATTTGACTTGCAACTCTTTAGCATCTGCTTAGTTCTGCAGATTCTTCTCATGTAACTGCATTGTTACTGTTTTGCTCCTAAAAATCTAATTTTTAATTATTTTGTTAGTATTTTGAAACTCAACCTTTGCCTTTCAACAGTGCCTGAATCCTTCTGGGCCAATGGGTGCAAACTGATCGGCTCACTTGGGTATGAATAAAGCTGTTATTTCCATTCTACCCACAAGTGTTCAATTGGGTTGAGGTCTGGGGACTGTGGTGGTCAATCCAGCAACTTTACTTCATCGCTAATGAAAAAAAATTCTTCGCCAATCTTGATGTATGCTTGGGGTCATTGTCCTGCTGGAACACTATGTTGTCCTTTTCATCCCCATAGTACTCAAGTGTAGGAAGTAACTCATCTTGTAGGATACTCACATATAGCTCAGTATTGAGATCACCATCGATCTTGGTCAAGTATCCAACGCCTTTGACTGTGAAACAAACCCATATCATCAGACTTCTTCATCGAACTTGACAGTTCCTTCAATTTCTTGATCTGTTAGACCCCTTTTCCCTTCATTCTTCCTAGACCCATTTGCCCCCATCAAAGCCCAGTCTATTGACTTTCACCTCATTGCTCCAAATCACCTGTTTCCAATCTTCCACTTTTCTTACTTTTTTTAAAACTCCAGCCAACACTTCTTATGACGAGATTGAAGTCGAGGCTTCTTCACCTTTTTTCAGGCCATCATTCCAGACTTGTGTAATACGTGTGGTGCTTGCATGGATGTCAGTGATCTCATTACGAAGCATACAAACCATTGTGTTTGTTGCACCAGAACTGATAGATCTTGTGATGAGCCGACTTGCTGACTTCAATATTGTGCCTGGACGTCCACCTCTTGGCTTTGGAATGGATGGATGGACTTAATTTCGTATTCTTCCGGCTGTCATGGCCTCACATGATGCAGTTTGGCCAAGAGAGAGACCACTGTCGATGAGCTGGATGATGCAGTTTCTCTTTTCATGGGAAATCTTCTTCATTGCTGCTCTTCGATTCTAACCAGGAATCAACCTAATAACACGCTGAGCTATTAGAGAATGTGAGAACAGATATTAAATTGTAGTAACAAGAAGAAAAAAGATTGTCCCACCACCAACAGTAACAATGCAGTTACATGACCAGTCTGTATAACTAAGCTTATGCTAAATATTTGCAAGTTAAATTTATGTATGAGATAGCCAAGATGATTATCTATAAAATGATGGTAGTCTCATGTTCAAAGCTGTGGTGGATGGTGAGATATGGATCAAAAGTTCAAAACATTGTTACCCTTCTGCTTGTCAGTGTCAAAGATAAATAGTGCAATCTAATTATTACTTTAGACTAAGGACCATATTGCCTGAAACGTATAAGCACTGTGTAAGCGTATAAGCACATGTTTTTTGTACCTTTTTGAATTAATTAATAAAAAATAAATTTTTACCGAAATTTTTTCCTAATGAACAGTTTTTTTCTTGATAAGTGTTACTAGCACTGAAATTGGATATGGACTAAAACATAACTTTTAATTTTATCCATTAAAAAGAAAAATGTATCTACAGTGAAAACATAAAACAAGACCAAATATTTTATAGTATAATGTATATAAGGTATCTAGATAGCTCCGAAAGGAATCACATGGAATGGGAAATGATAAATTTAACTAATACAAAGACATCCCATATCCAAGATAATGAAAAAGACAATTATAAGAGGTTACTCACAAGATACCAAATAAGAAGGTGATTATACTGGGAAATGTAACTCAGGATTCTTTCAAATTACACCAGTGTCCACAGAAGAAGGGCTGGGAAAAAAGCTGTTGCATGGAAAAAAACATACAGATATATGGGACCAAATAAATAATGACTTAAACATTAACTCCTATGCAATATTTTTTATTACATATTTATTTTTATTTTTTCCACATTTTTTATGTTTTTTACTTTGTTTTCATCCTATTAAGGGACTTTTTTTTACACTTAGTAGTGTCTTAGTACTACTGCATGCTAGTACATTACACTGTGTCAGTATGATACAGGCTGCTGTTAGGGAAGCACACAGTGTGCCCTGACAGCAAGCTTTTTACACAGACAGCCCTGGGGTTCCTTAGGGTTTCCAGGGCTGACTATACAGATATTCCCCAGGCTCCATTGGACCCTGGGAATCCCAGTGGCCCGATATAGCAGGGGAATTCTATTGGATCAAACTGCAGCACTCAAAGGGTTAAACAGCAGGAGGCTTCCACAGTCCCTGACTTTCACAGAGACTGCGTTAGGAATGGAGCTGTTATCTGCAGCTCTGATCCCAGCGCAGTTGTGATGCTGGTAACCGTAAGCCTCTCTGTAGGCAGCAATATCTTATGCATCACTGAGGAGAGAGAACACGCACCGGCTGCTGTCAAAAGACAGTGGGCGGTCATTACGGGGTAAATTCCTGTTTATACCCTGTCTATCTGACAGAGGTACTGTGCGCCCACCTTACAAAGGCTAATCCTATTAAATATCTAAATTGTTTAAAAAAAATCAACCAATTGTATGAATAATTTCAACTCTTCTTCACACAATCCTATGGGTTCTTCAGGGGTATTCAATATGATATCATCAAGGATTTACAGTGGGTACGGAAAGTATTCAGACCCCTTTACATTTTTCACTCTTTGTTTCATTGCAGCCATTTGGTAAGATCCAAAAAGTTCATTTTTTTGCTCATTAATGTACACCCTGCACCCCGCCCCCCCCCCCCCCCCCCATCTTGAAAGAAAAAAAACTGAAATGTAGTTTTTTTTTGAAAATTTATTAAACAAGAAAAACTGAAATATCACATGGTCATAAGTATTCAGACCCTTTGCTCAGTATTGAGTAGAAGCACCTTTTGAGCTAGTACAGCCATGAGTCTTCTTGGGAATGATGCAACAAGTTTTTCACACCTGGATTTGGGGATCCTCTGCCATTCTTCCTTGCAGATCCTCTCCAGTTCCCTCAGGTTGGATGGTGAACGTTGGTGGACAGCCATTTTCAAGTCTCTCTAGAGATGCTCAATTGGGTTTAGGTCAGGGCTCTGGCTGGGCCAGTCAAGAATGGGCACAGAGTTGTTCTGAAGCCACTGCTTTGTTATTTTAGCTGTGTGCTTAGGGTCATTGTCTTGTTGGAAGATGAACCTTCGGCCCAGTCTGAGGTCCAGAGCACTCAGAGGTTTTCATCCAGGATCTCTCTGTACTGGGCCGCATTCATCTTTCCTTCAATTGCAACCAGTAGTCCTGTCCCTGCAGCTGAAAATACTCCCATATCATGATGCAGCCACCACCATGTTTCACTGTTGGCATGGTACTGGGCAGGTGATGATCAGGGCCTCTTTTTTTCCACCACTTACAATTAACACCAAAAAGTTCAATCTTCGTCTCATCAGACCAGAGAATCTTATTTCTCATAGTCTGGGAGTCCTTCATGTGTTTTTTTACAAACTGTATGCGGCTTTCATATGTCTTGCACTGAGGAGAGGCTTCCGTAGGCACACTGTGCCATAAAGCCCCGACTGGTGGAGGGCTGCAGTGATAGTTGACTTTGTGGAACTTTCTCCCATCTCCCTACTGCATCTCTGGAGCTCAGCCACAGTGATCCTGGGGCTTTTCTTTATCTCTCTCTCCAAGGCTCTTCTCCTACGATAGCTTAGTTTGTCTGGACGGCCAGGTCGAGGAAGAGTTGTGGTCGTCCCAAACTTCTTCCATTTAAGGATTATGGAGGCCAATGTGCTCTTAGGAACCTTGAGTGCTGCAGCAATTCTTTTGTAACCTTGGCCAGATCTGTGCCTTCCACAATTCTGTCTCTGAGCTCCTTGAGCAGTTCCTTAGACCTCATGATTATCATGTGCTCTGACATGCACTGTGAGGTCTTATATAGACAGGTGTGTGCCTTTCCTAATCAAGACCAATCAGTTTAATTAAACACAGCTGGACTCCAATGAAGGAGTAGAACCATCTCAAGGAGGATCAGAAGGAAATGGACAGCATGTGAGTTATATAGTGTCACAGCAAAGGGGCTGAATACTTAAGACCATATGATATTTCAGTTTATCTTGTTTAATAAATTTGCAAAAAATATCTACATTTCTGTTTTTTTCCTTTCAAGTTGGAGGGGTAAAGTGTACATTAATGAGCAAAAAAATTAACTTTTTGTATCTTAGCAAATGGCTGCAATGAAAGAAAGAGTAAAAAACTTAAAGAGGTCTGAATACTTTCCGTACCCACTGTATGTGTAAATATGCCAAGATGTGTGGAAACATTCACATCATCAAATAATCAGCATACCAGCATTTTAAAAGCAAAATAAGATATTCCATAAATGTCTGATAGCTGAAGATCCCACCTCTGGAACCCTTACTTATCTTTAGAAATGGCCCCTGAAAATGTCAGAACAGATGGTTGGTTGCTCATTTGCTCCATGTTCTGTAGGAGCTCTGATTACAGCCGAGCACGCCCGCTCATCTGCACTTAGAACTCCCATTGAAATGTACAAATAGTGCCACACATGTGTGGCCACCTCTCCGTTCTGAACAGAGATTTTTGGGGGGCCATTCACTTAAGAAATGCAAGTCTCAGAGGCGGGAGCTGTTCTATATTTAACCCCTTAAGCCAAACGCCTGAAAAGTACTTAATCACCAGAACATTTTTTTAGTTTTTGCCTCCTTGCTTTTCAACAGTCGTAACTTTTTTATTTTTTCAATGACACAGTTGTATGAGGCCTCGTTTTATTCGGGACAAGTTGTACTTTATGGGGGAATAGTTTAAGTTCACTTATAAATCATTGCAGAATTTGTTTTCAATTTTCTTGTTTTTTTTTAATTTTTTTTACCCCATTCACATTTCACACTTAATAACTGTTAGGCCATGTTCACACGTCTTAAAATTGGACGTATTTCAGTCCGTAATTACACGCCGGAGTGCGTAAATTATGGCTGGAATACGTCCAAGTCATTACGGTAATCCACAGTTCTCATAGAGAACTATGGATTACGACTCCTCTCCCTGCTCGGCGAATTCGCCGGGCGGGCAGATAATTGACATGTGAATTACGAGCGGCGTATACGCGCCACTGGTAATGCAAGTCTATGGGCCGGCGAGGTGCCGGCCCCACGCTCCCTCCCTCGCTCCCGCCCCCGCCCACGGCCACACGGTGTAATTGCGGGGCGTAATTACACCCTGCAAATAAGCCGTGTAAACCTAGCCTTAGATTAATTCTACAGGTTATCACGATCATGTGGATACCTAATATCTGTAGGTTTCTTTTGGTTTCTGTATGTAATTTATGCACAATTATTTTGTATTAAATATTTATTTATTTCTTTTTACACTTTTTGGGCGACATGTATGATCGGGATTTGCGCCGATTTCAGGCGTATACTGCTCCTCACCGTGCCGACTCCAATGCCGGACGCAGGGATGCGCTGTTAGGCGCAACCTTCACCACTTTCGTATGCGCCTAACATGAAGGGGTGTGCAGTGGGCACGCTGTGGGCGTTCTGGGGCGGGAAGCACCAGATTCGAAATCACCGACGCATGTATGAATGCCGGTCGGCAAAGTGAGGCGCATTACAGCTCCGACAGGCAGACCTAGTTCAAAGTGGTCTACCTGAGTCGGAGGAGGCGCAGTGAAGCTAGAAGTTATTGTAGTGGGGCAACACAATACAGTTACAACAGTACAATAATAAAAAAGAGTTGTCTATAAAATGAATGAATAAAGATAAATCTCAAAGTTGTATAAAATCGTTTTCAATGTATAGAAAAAGTTGGTCATTTAGAATGAAAGCAAATATATATAAGATCTGAACAGAAAGAAATATCAGCTAGAAAAGGTCTTAAAAAAAGGGAGAGAATTAAACTAATTTTACATTAAATAAGCCAATGCTGATGTTGTACTGATGTAATTTTTTTTTCTTATAAAAAATTAAGATGTATTTTTTTCTTCTTTCACCTTTTATTCTATTTAATATCTACAGCAAGAGCCAGCACAGCACAGGTCTTGCTGGGACCTGTGGTCCTCCAAGCAGGATTTCTATGTTCCCAGGGCTTAGTTCTGGGCGTATTTACGGACACATTTACCTCCGCAAATACATCACCAACTCAGCCTAAAATAATGAACAATTAGCTTAGAACTGCTACCAATAAGTAAATACGTTCGTAAATACATCTGGGTTTCCCATTGGTAGCAATTCTAAGCTAATTGTTCATTATTTTAGGCTGAGTTGATGATGTATTTGCGGCCGTAAATACAGACGTAAGTACGGATGTAAGTACGTCCAGAACTAAGCCCTGGGAACATAGAAATACTGCTTGAAGGACCACAGGTCCCAACAAGACCTGTGCTATGTTGGCTCTTGCTGTAGATATTAAATAGAATAAAAGGTGAAAGAAGAAAAAATACATCTTAATTTTTTATTTAAAAAAAAAAATTACATCTGTACAACATCAGCATTGGCTTATTTAATGTAAAATTAGTTTAATTCTCTCCCTTTTTTTAAGGCCTTTTCTAGCTATTTCTTTCTTTTCAGATCTTATATACAGGCAGCCCCCGGGTTACAAACAGGACAGGAACTGTAGGTTTGTTCTTAAGTTGAAATTGTATGTAAGTCGGAACAGGAATATTTATTAAATGTAATTCATTTTTTTTTTAGCTTTGGATAGTACAGGGAACAGTTTTTACATTTGTTTTGCTGTCTGTGCCCTTTTTTAGAAGACTTCACCTAACGTTCTGTATCTCATATGCAGCTGTGGCATGCTGGCGCTTGGTTATCATGGTGCGTGACTCAGTGTTGAATGTCAGCCACGCCCCCAAAAAGTCTCCGTTTGTAACTAGGGGACGTATGTAAGTCGAGGACTGCCTGTATACACTCACCGGCCACTTTATTAGGTACACCATGCTAGTAACGGGTTGGACCCCCTTTTGCCTTCAGAACTGCCTCAATTCTTCGTGGCATAGATTCAACAAGGTGTTGCAACGATGCTCAATTGGTACCAAGGGGCCCAAAGAGTGCCAAGAAAATATTCCCCACACCATGACACCACCACCACCAGCCTGAACCGTTGATACAAGGCAGGATGGATTCATGCTTTCATGTTGTTGATGCCAAATTCTGACCCTACCATCCGAATGTCGCAGCAGAAATCGAGACTCATCAGACCAGGCAACGTTTTTTCCAATCTTCTACTGTCCAATTTCAATGAGCTTGGGCAAATTGGAGCCTCAGTTTCCTGTTCTTAGCTGAAAGGAGTGGCACCCGGTGTGGTCTTCTGCTGCTGTAGCCCATCTGCCTCAAAGTTCGCCGTACTGTGCGTTCAGAGATGCTCTTCTGCCTACCTTGGTTGTAACGGGTGGCAATTTGAGTCACTGTTACCTTTCTATCAGCTCGAACCAGTCTGCCCATTCTCCTTTGACCTCTGGCATCAACAAGGCATTTCCGCCCACAGGACTGCCGCTCACTGGATGTTTTTTTCTTTTTCGGACCATTCTCTGTAAACCCTGGAGATGGTTTGTGCGTGAAAATCCCAGGAGATCAGCAGTTTCTGAAATACTCAGACCAGCCCTTCTGGCACCAACAACCATGCCACGTTCAAAGGCACTCAAATCACCTTTCTTCCCCATACTGATGCTCGGTTTGAACTGCAGGAGATTGTCTTGACCATGTCTACATGCCTAAATGCACTGAGTTGCCGCCATGTGATTGGCTGATTAGAAATTAAGTGTTAACGAGCAGTTGGACAGGTGTACCTAATAAAGTGGCCGGTGAGTGTATTTGCTTTCATTTTGAATGATCAACTTTTTCTATACATTGAAAGCGATTTTATTCAACTTTGATATTTGTCTTTATTCATTCATTAATTTTAAAGACAACTCTTTTTGCTCTTCAGTAACATCTTTAATGCTTTTTCGCTGATTTCCACCCTGTCTAGAAACTTAATACATGTTAGGCGCAGTTCCTTCTGCGCCAAAGTCCCGCACTGTGCCTCACACACTGGCGAGGCGCAGGGAACTTTACACCGCATGTATGAGCGCACTTCGGACGCCGACATAAATCAGGCGCAGCTTTCATGGAAAAAAATGTGAAAACGGGTGCTCCGATGCGCCAATCTTCATACATGTCGCCCATTATGTTTTTTACTTTTTTTTTATTTTTTAAATCCCATGAAAGGATAACTGTTTTACTTTTTTTTTTTTTTACATTTAGTAATGTATTAGCATATTCATATATGGTATTACATTGCAATCTGTGTCAGTCTGACACAGGCAGTGATCAGGGCAGCACACAGTCTGCCCTGATCACTGGCTCCTTAGGGTGCGTTCACACGGCAGTGGAGAAATACCGGTTGGTTTATCTGGTTTTGCGGCCGTCCCCATGGGGAGGGCGGCTTTTCTCCGCGATGAGCGGAGAAGAGCCCTCCCCCCTCCCATTGAGGTGTTCATATTCCGTCCGGAAACCGTACGGAAGAATGAACATGCTTAATGTTTTTTGAACGGACCGCGGGCTGAAAAACCGCCGGGCAGAAAAACCGCCGGGCGGAAAAACCGCCGGGCGGAAAACCCGTGCAGTGGGGACTGCTGCACGGGTTTTCCATAGAGCACAATTGTGCTAATTTTCGGATGGTTTTTCAGGCGGTCTGAAAAAACGCAAACCGGCTGAAAAACCGGCCGAAAACCGGCCGAAAACCATTGCCGTGGGGACATGCCCTTACACAGACAGCCCTGGGGTCACTCTAGGCCCCCAGGACTGAATGTGCTGCCATTCCCCGGCCTCTGTCGGATCACCAGAATCCCAATCACCCGACAGAGCAGGGGAAAGCCCTTTGATTATGCTGCGGTGATGAACCGTGGCAATGAAAGGGTTAAGTGCCGGGGAGCGGAGGTTTCCCCTGCTCCTCAGCGCTTGCCAAAAGATGTCGCTGCAGACGAACGACCTGCAACGCCCACCGTCAAAAGACAGCGGGCCGTCGTTAAGAGGTTAAATGGGTTTTGTCATCCGGCTTTTTCACAGAGCCTACTCTTCTCAGCCAGCTTTAGGCTCCAACTTCCTCTTCAGACTGTGGGCAGCTCAACAGCAGTGAATGACATTTCAGCTCTGCTATTCCTAGCTGAGCCTGTTAAAGAGACGTTGGTAATGGAGAGGTTTTAACTAGCAGGGCAGTAGACTACAGAGCTCTAAAGCAGGCATCCTCAAATTGTGGCCCTCCAGCTGTTGGTAAAACTACAACTCCCATCATGCATCTATATAATCTATAACAGTGGAAATGATGGGAGTTGTAGTTTCCCAACAGCTGGAGGGCCGCAGTTTGAGGATGCCTGCTCTAAAGGGTTAAAGTTTGTCATTAAAAAAGAAAAACAAGCTCCTGTGCTGCTGATATGACCCAGCAAGAAGAGATAACATCATCCCAGCCAGTGCTGCTAGAGCACAGAGAGCTAGTCAGTGTCATGATATGTGACACGGTTCCACCTACGGACCGTGGACGCGTTTGTGTTGGTGTTTCCACTCTGGTTCATGCCGGCATCTGCTCATACTCCCTTCTTAGGCCGTGTTCACACGGCTTATTCCTGACGGATTTGTGAGCCGGATTGCGCTCACAAATCCCGCGTGAATAAGGTGCGGGACGGGGGCGGGGCCAGAGCGCGGCGGGGGCACCGCTCCCCGGCCCCATAGACAATGCATTGTTTACGGCGCGTACGCGCCGTAAATAATGTGCATGTCACTTTCTCCCCCAGCGGTGGATTCGCCGAGCGGGGAGGAGCAACGGAATCCACTGTTCTCTATGAGAGCAGTGGATTACCGTAATTACTCCGACGGATTGGCGCCGTACTGCAGCGCAACTCCGGCGTGGAGTACGGCGCCAATCCGCGAAGGAATAAACCGTGTGAACGAGGCCTTAGGGTGCTCTCACCGGCTCTTTAAGATTTAAAGGGCCAGTACACACCTGCCCCTTTTCTAGGACTCCTCCATCGGCGACCCTTGCCAGATCGTTAGTGCACCTGTGCCAGAGTTTGTCTACGTTCTTGTGTTGTGCATTCTTGGTGTTTGACTTTCCTCTACAGACCTTGACTATGGCTTCCTTGCCAGTGACCCGGATTATGCTTCCTCTGTACCATGTTTGGCACTTCCGCTGTCGCCGTGAGAGACCATGTCGGGGTAGCGAACCATGAGTCCTCCACAGTCAAGTCCATCCCACTTTGCGGCAAGCTCTGTTGAATACCGGGTGGCTACTTGGACTCATCTCCCTGATATGGTCATTACCATCCCTGGCGGTGACTCAGCAGGTCCACACCAACAGGTGTTACAGTACTGCAGCCATCACATCCACACCTGCTACCCCTGAAATGGTCACTTCAGACTATTGCGGTGAGACTATCCCTTTAAGGCTTACTCTATCAATATGCATGAGATGGACAAACTCGTTCAACATAGTCATCTGCTCAGGTTATAATTGGGGGATTCGGACGTCTTTATTTCATGACCAGCTTAAGAAACACCTAAATTAATTTTTTTTTAGTATTTTGTGCTTTTATTCATAGTAGGTATAAATCATTTTATAACAGTACTAGAATTACTAATACTCTATTCCATAGCTATACATATGTTATCCTGTGCAGATATTTCTTTCAAATATAATGAAAGAGATATTTTTATTTTGGCCTAATTCCTTCTGCAGATTTTCCTGACACCGTGACCCAAAAGTGTTACAAAATACCGTAGTACCCAGGATACAAACCAAAAACGGCTTGGAACCATGGCTGCTGAAAAATGACTAACGGAGAAAACGCTGCCAAGATGAATAGACATGTGTCAGCTCCCATTATCGGCACTCTGTAAATGTTATACTCAGTCACATTATAAAGACATCTATATATGTTATCCAAATGAACTGGAGTCTCGAAACATGTGGAGGCAATATGAAATACAACACACGGACACTTTCATCTTTTCACCGTTGACATGGCTTAACAGGGTGAAGTTTTACGTGTAATTTAGAAGATTTTAGATTCACTACTCGAAAAAGCCCAATACAGAAAACGTATAATTCATCAAAAGAGTAGATTGTATTTGAATGCAGCTTTCATCTTTGTTCTGGAAATTAGAATTATATTGTAGAAACCTAACTGGTTGTCATGGACAACGCCTCCACCTAACAGGCTTAACATTTAGTTAGATAAATACCAAAGTTGCTTAGAACAACCAATCAGATTCCAGCTTTCAGTTACAAAAGGGTCTAATGAGGGAGTCATTGGTTGGTTGCTAGGGGCAACACTGGATTTTCTGTCTGCATTAGGCTCTGTTCACATGACTGTCAGGGCTTAGACTTGGTGTGCAGCCAAATTTATGCCACAGTAGGTGTATGCAAGGCCAGTTTTATAAAATATGGAATAAGAAGCAGACATGACTCTCTTATATTCGGCACACATAATACCAGCACATCAACATATACGGTTCAGAAAATATTGCATGTAATGTGCAGTATGCAAATAATATCGTCCTATAGTTCTCATAAAATACTGAAATTCAGTTTCCAAATATTACTGTCACATCAGTAGACAGGGCTAATACTGCCATAAAGTAACCAATTGATTTTCAGTATGCAAATAATACCATCCTATAGTCCTCACAAAATGCTACAATTCAGTGTTTCCAAATAATATTGCCACATGAGTATATATGGCTAATACTGCCATGTACAACATACATAGTAGCACCATAAAGTACCCAATTGATATGCAGTATGCAAATAATACCGTCCTATAGTTCTCACAAAATACTGCAATTCAGTTTCAAAATAATACTGCCACATCAGTAGATAGGGCTAATACTGCCATGTACAAAATACATAGTATCACCATAAAGTACCTAAGTCATTTGCAGTATGAAAATAAAACCGTCATAGAGTTCCCACAGAATACTGCAATTCAGTTTCCCAATGATACTGCAACATCAGTATATAGGGCTAATACTGCCATGTACAACATACATTGCATCACCACAAAGTACCCAATTGATTTGTAGTATGCATATAATACCATTCTATAGTTCTCACAAAATAATGCAATTCAGTTTCCCAATGATACTGCAACATCAGTATATAGGGCTAATACTACCATGTATAACATACATAGTATCACCATAAAATACCCAATTGATTTGCAGTATGAAAATAATACCGTCATAGAGTTCCCAGAGAATACTGCAATTCAGTTTCCCAGTGATAATGCAACATCAGTATACAGGGCTAATACTGCCATGTACAACATACATAGTATCACCACAAAGTACCTAAGTGATTTTCAGTGTGCAAATAATACCGTCATAGAGTTCTCATAGAATTCTGCATTTCAGTTTCCCAATAATATCACCATAAGTTGCTAAATAATATTGGGTTCTTATAGTCTTGGTTCTTTTCCTACAGGACTCCTAAGGGAAAGGGGAACACTAGGATCCCCACTGATTCCTAGGTTGGGGGCACTAGTACACTGTCTTCCCTATTCTGCAAAAGGGAAGGGTTTTTGCACATCACCTGTTCTGAATGGCGTCCTTTTGGTGCCCTGTGTCATTACAAAGAGGCAGGCAGGTGGTGTGAGATGTAGCGGGTGTGTTCGGATGTCAAACTGGTGTTGAGTTGCTGGGAAGTGTAGTGCACCGGCCATCAACCACAGAGACTGCTCATCTTTGGACTTTTAGGCTTTCCGCATGGCACCATATCTTATAGCACGTTACACATACAGGCAGGCAGACACTTCTTCATAAGCACAGTACTCATCAAATACAACAACTGTGCTCCTGGCAACTTCTTTCTCTTTAACCCATTGCCCTTTCCCTTTCAACTCCAGCCCTAAAACTGTCAGTTTCACTTGCTACACCCTCCAATCCAGACAGGCTGTTTAACACTTAATCCTCTAGATTTTAGAGGCCTTTCTCTCTGCAGACTCCAGCCCCACGATCCCACACAAGGGCTAATTGCTGCCTTGCAGGTAGTGGTTAAAGGGGTTGTCTCACTACAAGGATTGCTTTTAATGTTAAAGATCTTGCAAAAACCAGTCACTTTGCAATATGTGTCCTTTAAAACAATGCCTACCTTTTCCCTAGATATCCCCTCTTGTATGGGTGAAATCAGCTCCTTGGGGTCGCAATAGTTTACCGCCCTTTGTTTGATCCCTAAAGAAAAGGCGGGACAGGCTGGTTGCTAAAAGCTCCGGGCCCTGGGTTTACTGCCCAGTAGAAGCCAGTAAACACCCCCTGAATTAAAAAATTAAAACCCAAAAAACAGGACGGGAGGAAAAGAATCTTTTGTAGTGAGACAACCCCTTTAAGCACAAGAGCTATTTGCTCTCCTATAATCAGTGGGACCTAGGTGGCTCACTGTTCTCCATCTCTACTGTGTTCTCTTCCCGGGACATTTTCCCCAAATTCTATCCCTGTTTCCAGGGCCCTTCCTCTTTTTAAAATCTACCGTTTCTGTCCCCTTCTTTCTCCCCCCCCTTATGAGCATTCTCCCCCAAGGTGGATAGGGACATCTGGTTTTGGGTCCACAGCTGGCTTGTGGCCAAATGACCCTTTAATTGGCATAACATTGGTTCTATCATTTCCCAACAGGTAACCAATTGACTGCCCTTACCAAATGGAAATTTCCAAATTTTTTAAACCGGGGTCCTGGGGGCCCCTTGGGGACATTTTTCCCACGGAAAGGGGGTTTTTGGTCAGTTTTTCAGATGGTTTGGGGTTTTTTAAAAAACCTTTCGGGAAAACTTGAAAGCAACGCCCCCCCATAGACTTCAATAGAAAAACGTTCGCAGCCCCCACTAAATGGATTTTCCCGCGGGCGGTTTTTCCCCCAACCAAAAAAACTTAAAAACATTTTTTAATTTTTTAACCCGTTTCCAGACTGAAAATTAACATTGGGTCAATGTAAACCGCCCCAAAAAGTGAGTGAGTTTTTTTTTGGGTTCAGGTTTTTTTTTGGGTTTTTGGGCCCATTTTTTTGGGGGCGGTTTTAGGTTTTTGCAAAAATAGCTGACGAATGATCCCACCTATAGTGGGTGATTTTTTGCAAGTCCTTTTGCACTCTTTTTTGATGCTTTTTTGCCACTGCCACCAAAACTCCCAATTTTCTTCGACGTAGCCCAAAATTTGGGAAAGAAACGGGCTGTAAAACCCTCTTCGCTACTGGGGGTTGAGGGGCGGGGGGTTTTACTCCACAATCATTCTAAAATTTTTTTTTTTTTTACCCTGGAGAAACACAAAATTCAAGGGTCTTGCGGGAAAAAGCCCCAAAAAGGGTCCCGGGAACCCCAGGGAGTGACCACGGGGGGGAGAAAAAAAAAAATCCCCTGGTTTTTTTTGGAAACCAATCAGGAATATTTTTGGGCATCAGTACACTTTCCCTGCTTAAAAAAACTGTCCAAAAACCAAAGGGGGAAAATTGGACCAAACCAGTTAAAAAAAAACCCATTTAAAAAAAAAACAAAACAGCTAAAAAACCGGGGCCTTTTTTTTGGTCAAAAACAGCCCAAAAAACCCCTTTGTAATGAAGGGTTTTTCTGCGGGGGTCAAAACAGGTGTTTTTGTCCTTTGACATGTAAACACACCTTTCATTGACTGGCTGCAGGCCCAATTATGCTTTCCTTTCTTAAGGTGCCCTATGCCCTAAATTAAAGGGGTTGTCTCACTAAAAGGACTGATTTTTATGTTAAAGATCTTGCAAAAACAATTTCACTTTAAAATATTTTCCCCATTAACGTGCCCAAACTTTTTTGAGAAAATCCCCTATTGAAAGGGCGGGCATCATTTTCCTCAGGTCTTATAGCTACGGGCCCTTTTTTTAAATCCTATGATAGGTCCCAGCACGGTTTGCTATAACTACGGGACCTGGCTTTTCTGCGGGCCTAGTAAAGCCAGTAAACCCCCCCCTCAATTAAAAATTAAACCAAGAAAATAGGACTGAGGGGGAGTAAATTCAATGTATTTGAGAAAACCCCCTTTAAAAGGGGGTTTTGCCAAGAATGAGTTCCTCACCAAACGGGGTGAATCCCCCCCTCATGGGCTTAAAAAAATTGGGCGTTGTGTTTAGGGTGTCTAAAAAAACAAGTACCCCCCTCGTTTTTGTCATCGCTCCACCCCCCCAAGCACTTTCCCTGATATCGCCCTCTGTAGTTAAAGCAAACTTTTTTTGCAAACCCCCAAATGAAAAACTGTATTGGGGCAAAAAAGTTTTAAAGCGTTTTATTTCTCCCTCTTATTTGCTAGGAGAGAAAATAACCCCGGGCGGGGCAGCCTTCTTTCATTCCTTGGGAAAAACGACTGCAGGGGGAGAGGGAGGGGGGCGAGCAGGGAGCGTCTGCATTTTTTAAACTCAGAAAAATTTACATTACAACCATTTGAAATTCCCTCTATAAAAAGATACAGGATCTTTCCCCCCAAGTCCCTTAAAAGCCCTTAAAGTTCCCTCCCCATCGATAAGAAGGGCAAACAAAACGCAACACGGCCAAAACGCTCCTGTCAGCTCCTGGCAAACCCAAATGTAAACTCTCGGGGAAAACAAAAAGGGCATCTTAGTCAGGCGTAGCTCTAAAGGTTTTCACTTTTTTAATCACATATATTTAGAAAAGTGATTAAATACTCATTTTTGAGGATCCCACGTCAACATTAGATCGTGGCAAAACCTCGTTAAGTGCTGAGTCAGTGAAATCCATATTTACACAATATACAAAACACTTCACAAAAATTATGTATAATGCCTGTTCATAGGGGGTAGTCCCACCCCCTACATCATTCTAACACTTTTCTAAGATCATATTAGATTGATTGACTCAATGGCATATTGTTCAATACTTATTTCAATCATTTACAGTATATAGCGCTGTCATATTCCAAAATTTCCCGTACAGGAATTTTTTTCACTCATTACGGCCCCTTTTTTCCCACGGGGTCCCAAAATTTCTAAAAATGCAAACAATGGGGGACAAAACTTTACTGAATTATGGGGTTTTTCTCCCGGCTCGGGAAAGGAAGATCTCTCTTGAAAAGAGCACCAAAAGAACGGTTTTGTGATTTGCCTTTTCGCCCCCCACAAAGCATCTGCATATCACAAGGCATTTTGGGAAAAGGGGGCTGAAAGGGCCCAAAGCGCCCTCTTTTGGATGTAACAAATGCTAAATTTTTGCTTTTGCCCCACCGGCCCTTTGAAAACCCAAAAGGGGATTTTAGAAAATCTAGTATCTCTCATCTGCAGACAACGCTTTTTTTGGGGCCTTGTGTTATGCAGATTCTTATAGAGGGCAAAAAGGCAAAACAAAACCCTTACAAGCCGTTCGTCGTCGGTGCCTCCCCCTCAAGGAGAGATCTTCCCTTCCTGAGCCACTCAATCCCTTTCCCAACACAGCAGCCAGAAACCCTTGCTCTGCACTTTTGAGGGACAAAAATCCCAAACAGCGTTGTCTGCAGCAGAGATACTGGTTTTGGCTAAAATCCCTTTTGCTTTCTAAAGACTTGGTGGGTAAAAAGAAAATTTGAGGATTTTGCTAAAATCCAACAGAGGGCGCTTTGGGCTTCCCCCCCCCCCTTTCCCAAATAATGCCTTGGGATATGTTTTTTTTGCATCAACACTACCATATTTTTGTGTTCGTTGAAAAAAACCCCTAAAAAAGGACCCATTTTGCAAATAGAAAAAAAACCTAGTGCAAATTCACAAACCTAAAGGATAACTGAATGGTAAACCAGAAGATAAAGTGTATAGGGTTTTTAAAAATTTCATTTAAAAAACAACTCACCCAAACAGGGTTTGGTATCCTCTGGCATCATGTGCACGCGGTACAATTCCAGCAAGATAGTAGAAGGGAAACCAGTGTAGTGGTCCAGAGGTTCAAATAAAATCAAAATCCTTTATTAGGGTTAATCCACAAAATGGTAACAGCAAATGGCAGCACCCATGTGGTAAACAGAGACACCAGGCTTACGCGTTTCAAGGAATGTTAGGGTATTTTCACACAACGTATTTCTGACAGTGTTCCAGGGCGTAATTGTGCTGCAATATGCCCCGAAATACAGTCTGTAAATATGGTAATCATTGATTTCATAGGAAAACATTCTTTTAAAACTTTTTCCCCTTGTGGTGTTTATGCGGCAGTATTACTATCTCCAGCAGACCTTTATAATGGGGACCAAACCAAAACCAAGCATGGGAACCCCCGGTATCCAGGGGTACAGTGAAAATGGAGGAGCCGAACTTCTCCATATTTCTACCTCCAAACAGTATCTTATCATGTGACCACCACACAAAGGGATGTGACCCTGATATTAGGGAACAGTAATGTATGGGGGAGCAGAACTTTTTCCAGTATTACTACCCTTCCCGCAGCGTCATATCATGTGACCAAACCCCACAGGTCAAGTGACCCTGGTTCCCGGTAACAGTAGTTTTATGGAGGAAACAGAATTTTCCAGTATTACCCCCCTCCAGCATCACTTTTTTACATACAGCAAAAACAGGTTTATGTGACCCTGGTATTCAAAGGGAACAGTAGTGTTTGGGGGAGCAGAACTTTTCCAGTAAAACTGCCTCCACAATGTTTTTTTTAGTGTCAGTGGGTTCCCTTTTCTTTTTTCAACTTTTGAGACACAGAATCCGTCTGTTTCCTGAGGGGTATGGACATTCCCATGTTGTTTGTACTTGCGTATAATAGTTTGTACAGAAGAACAAAGGGACCGTCAGGTTAAAATTTTAAAATTGCACTCAGATAAGGGTGAACCAGCTTGTGCAAATCCACCCCTTTTTTCCTGAAAATTTTTTTTGGGTGATTTCTTTAGACTTTCCCTGATTTTACAACAAAGCGGGTGTTTTTTGGTGTGAAGTTTTAAAAAAATACCAAGGTGTTTCTTTAATTAAATTTTTTTCCAATAAATCTATCAGAAGGCCCTTTCCAAAAAAAATGACATCAACATAAGGGCTTTCCCAAAAAGTTTAAAGGCAAGTAAACCCAGTGTTTTGTAAACTTTTTACTTTTCAGGGGAAAAATAGCAAAAATGGGTTAAAATTTTTTTTTCTCTTCATTTTTCTGCCACTTGGGGAAAAAATTTTAAAAAATTTGGGGTTTTTAATTGAAACCCAAAAAAGGGGGAAGGGTTTTTCTGAATTTTTGTCAGATAGTAAAAAAAAATTTCAGATGTTTTTTTATATAGTGTATGGAAACTTCAGGGTTTTAAAAAATTTTCATATTTACAAACCAATTTTTAGGGTCAACCCACACCCTACACACATATGATAGCTGTCAACTTTGTTTTGGCTGCAAGGGTATGGGTTTTTCCCAAAAAAGTAAAGCCCATTTGCTTCACATTTTGGAAAAATTCATGGAAAGGAAAGGGTTGTCCCCCTTTAAAAATCTTCCCCTTTCGGTGTACTTTAGGCTAAAAAAACTTAATGAAAATTAAAACATGGGTGCACATTTCAACATTTTCTTTCTTTTTTAAAAAAAGGGCCCTTTTTTCATTTATAAAAAAAACCCCCCGAGTAATTTTGGTAATTATGGAGAAAGAGACAGACATCGGCTGTTTGTTTTGAAGCCCCTGAGCAGAGATAGATTAGGACGCCCCAAAACCGCCTGGGGGAAAAAATCAGTGGGTTGTGAAGCAATTCCCTTTTTACCTCCAATAGCAAATCCCTTCCTTTTCTCATAAATTTTCAAACCAACCCTCTCTTTTTGGGTTTAGTTTACTTGATTGGGTTAACCTGAATACTTTCAAAAGGGGATAAATCACGCCGGGTCAAATTTTTTTCAAAAACAGTCAACCTTCTTTTTCGACTTTCAAAGGGAAATTCCCCCATCTCATGATAAAGCCAACCACAAATCTGTAAAGGGGTTTCCCGTTACCAAATTTTGGGAAAGGCTCATACTGATCCTCCCAAAGGCACAAGTAAACCCACTTAGGCAAAGTGCCTGACTGGTCTCCAGTTCCCAATACCACAACAAAAAAGAAAGTAAATTCCCGTGAAAGGACAATTCTGGGGCATCTTCTCTTCTCTAATTCTGGTGTCACGCTTTCCTTGGTCAGTAAGAACTGACCCTGAAGATACCGGGTAATTGTGGATCATCTGGGCCACCGCGAGTATAGATGGTATAGGTAGAGACCATGATAGGGAACGGAGTCTAAAAAGGTTTCATGGAGGCCCCCCCCCAAGGGCCAGACGGACTTTAGGGTGCGGGGAAAAAACCCGGTCTTTCTTTTCCCGACGGGCCACTCGCGGGGGACAGCCGAAGTACTGGACAAAGGACAATGGGGGACAACAGAGGGATGGGTCACAGAAAGGAAAAGCCCATTTGGGGGGTTTGCAAGGGGTCCCAGGCAGGTAACGGACTGGCACAACAGCAGATAGCAGGAAAAACAGAATATAGGCTTGTGCAGTGGCAGGAAAACAGCAGTTGTATAACACACTGTAAAACCAGTGGTTAATGCAGGTAATACTGGAAACAGCAGCTACACAGCGAATAGGGGTCAAGATCACAGAAGTACAACCATGAATTCACCCCGGGGGAGGACACAAAAATTTCCCGAAAAAAAGAGGAGGTCACAGGGGGGGGCTTAACAGGTAATTAGGGACTGTCCCTTTTAAAAATTTGTGCATGTTGGGGACAGGAAAGCCATGGGGGCAGGAGCGGTGGGTAGGTGGGAAATTTAATCTGGAAGCCAAACAGGGAGGGGACAGGAGAACTTACCGGGGAAACTGCGTCAAGTTCACAGATGGAGCCAGGGGCCCTGGGAAAAATATATAAAAATATATGCCATTTGAGTGGATGACTGTGTACTCTATAATGAGTATATATACGCCAGACTAATATTGTGGTTTCTGCCACTGAATTGCTGCCAAGGAAATTTGCCCCCGACATTTTTTTTAAACCCTATTTTGCCGGGCCCTAGATTTCAAGAACAAGCGCATGCCAAACTTGGGGAAATGTACTCTGATGACACAAATTTTAAAAGCGCCAAAGTTTTTTGCGAAAATGCCATTACAAAGTTTGGGGGGCCTAACGTAAAAAACCCCAAAAAATTTTTTCCCCCTTTAAAACTTTCATTCATACTGTCGTGTTATACACTCCTCTATATCTATTTGTTAGCATCAAGTTACAAAAATGGCATATGCAAATTCATTGAGGTCGTCCTTAATTTTTGCATCTGACCTGTAATTTATAAATTGCCTAAAGTCTTTATTTTTTTAAAATAAATAAAAAGATTTTTTTTAAGTTCATTCCTTAATACTTAAAAAAAGAAATAATAATACCAGTAACAATAATAATAATAATTTTTAATATTATTATATTTTATTATTAAATAATATATTTTTTAAATCGCTCTTTTCCTTTTAGAGTTTGTTCACCCAACGAATTTTAAGGAATACAAATCATCTTTTGCATCAGATTCCACGTTAAACCCTTTAAAAGGAAACCCCGGGCCCGTTTTTTGGGCCCTTTCCCGACCCAGCCCCATTTTTGAAAATTGGCATTAAAGTCCTTTTTGTGGGGAATAACTTTTTTACACTTTTACCCAGCCAAAGTGATTCAGAGATTGTTTTCTCGTGACACAAATTTTTGGTTTAATTTTAAAGAAATTTTTATCCATACAAACCTTGTTTGTTTGTGAAAAAAAATCAAAATTTCATGAAAATTTTTGGAAAAATTTTTCGATTTTTTAAAGTTGCAAAAAATTTTTGCGGGCAAGAAAAGATAATTTTTTTCCCCACAAAATAGTTTATAATGCTTCTACCATATGTCCATTTATGGGTTTGGCATTTTTTTTTTTAAATGTCTTTTTTTTTTTTTTAAAAAATTTAGGGGGCTTAAAAAATTTTTGTGGGTAATTTCTACATTTTAAAGGGAAAATTTGCAATTTACTTTTTTTTGGGACCACTAGTTCTGACGTTTTTTTTTTGGGGGCCCTTTGCATGTTAGACCCCCCCTTTAAGGGGACACCATCTGAGGAAAACTAGCCCCTACGTATTTACAAAAACTTTTTAAAGGAAGTTTGAAAAACCCTTTGATTTTTCACAAAAAAATTAAAAGAAAAGTAAAGGTGAAATTTAAAAAATTTATTTTTTTTTGCGGGTTTTTTTCAATTTTATCCTTTTATTCATGGAATACAGAAAAATGGGATGGGAAAAAATGAAAATTTAAATTTATCTTTTCCCCCGGGCTGCCTTTTTAGAGATATCCCATTTTGGGGCCCCCTAGTGCTTTTATTTGGCTCCCCCAAAAAGCCCCCAAAATTTGGAGGAGCCCCTTACTATATTTTAGGGTCTCTTTTTTCAATAGGGATTTTATTTAGCCCCTTTCGGGTTTGGGGACCCCCTAAGGTGCAAAACCCTTAAAAAACCCCCCTTAAAAAAGACCCCCATTTTGGGAAAAACTACCCCCCTTAAGGAATATACCCCAGGGGTGCATTGAGTATATGGGAACCCCCAAACCCCCGGTGATTCCCCCAAATTTTTTTTTATTTTTAAGGCTGGGGAAAATTAAAAAACATTTTTTTCCAAAAATTTTTGTTTTTTTTGTTTAAAAAATTTTTTCATATATAAAAGGGGAACCCGGGAAAAAAAAAAAACCTAAAACTTTGTTAACCCAATTTTTCCCAAAGTTGGGCAAAAACCCTAAATGTGGGTTAAAATGCTTTTTGGGGCGCATAGCGGGGCCCTTTTATAAAGGGGGGGAGCGCTTTTTGGCTTTTGGAACGCAATTTTGGGGGGCCATGTCGCTTTTTGCAAACCCCCCAAAAGTAGCAAAAAAAACAGGCGAAATTTTCCCAGAAGTCCCCCCATTTTGGATTCAAACCCATCAGGGATCTAATCGGGGGTTTTTTGTACTGTGCTTTTTGATGCACGGGTTTGGTTTCCATAGTTTTTTTTAGATTGGGCAATAAAAAGGGGGGAAAAAAAACGCAGTTGGGGTAATTGTTTTTTGAGTTTCAATTTTACAGCATTCGCCTTTTGCAGTGTAAATGATGTGAAAACTTTACTATGGGGGTGGGTTTACAATTCAATGATATAATTTTATATGGGTTTTTTTCTTTTTTTTAAAACTTTTACACAGTAAAAATTACCCTATAAAAAAATGGGGTTTTTTATGTTGTCCTTTTCCCTGACGCCAAAACCCTTTTTTATTTTGCTGTGTGCAGAGCTGTGTATGGGTTTTTTTTTGCGGGAGGGTTTTGAAGTTTTTTTTGGGTTTCCATTATGCGGTTTTTTATGATGCTATTTTTCACTTTTTTTTTAAAGGTTTTTGTGAGATTTTTTTGAAAAAAAATTACAGAAAATTTTTTGGGAAATTGTTTTTTTTTTTTTTTTTTTATAGGGGTTTCATTTTTCCCCGGTTTAATATATACTTTGGAAATTTTTATCGCGGGTTTCAATACGTTTTAAAACCGATCCCCAAATTTGTTTATTTTTTTTTTGTTTTATGTTTTTTTAAAAATTTTAAAAAACACTTTTTTTAAACGGGAAAAATTTACGTTTTTGCATCCCCTTTGCCCGGAGCCATAATTTTTAAAAAATTTTTTCTGTGTTTGGGAGCTGTGTAGGGACTTTTTTTTTTGCGGGATGGTTGACGTTTTTATTAGTATCATTTTTTGGGGGGGCAAGGCTTTTTGATCGTTTTAAATCCATTTTTTGGGGCCAGGGTGAAGAAAAAACTGCAAAATTTTGTAGTGTTTTTTTTTTTTTATTTTTTTAAAAGGGCTCACCTTTCCCGTAATTTCCCTGATAAAAGTTAGCTTTACTTTCCCTTTTTTGGGGGGGGGCGCTACGATTATGGCGTTTCCCCATTTAAAATAGTTTTTTTTAAACTGAAGGGACTTAAAAAAAAAAGAAAAGGGGTTTTTAGTGTGTTTAAAAAAATTTTTTTTGCATCTATCTTTGAGGCTAACATTTTCTATTTTTCCGTATACAAGCTGTAATGTAGGGGCTTTTTTTTTTTCGGGGTGAACTGGGCGTTTTTAAATTTGGTTTCAACTTTGGCGTTTTTTAGGAGTTTTTTTAAACGCTTTTTATTTCCATTTTATGTGCTGCCCGGGGGAAAAAATAATCTTAATTTTTGTGAATTTTTTTTGGTTTTTTTTTCAGCGTTACCGTAGGGTTAAAATTTTTATGAAAAAAGGGAAATTTTTTTAGGGGGAGGTTTGTTAGAAAAGCGGGGGGATACCAAATTTTGGGTACTTTATTTATTTTTTTATCATTTTTTTTGGGGGGTTTGGCCGTTTGTTTAAAAGGGGGAAAAAGGGGGGGTGTACGTATTTTTTTTTTATTTTTTGTTTGTGTTTTACATGTTTTTCACTTTTTTTTTACTTTTTTTTCACTTTTTTCCGTTATTTTTTTTTCCTTTTTCCCCTAGGGGGTTTGAATTTAGAGATCTTTTTATCTTTTCATTTTAATAGGGAAACGTTTAAAAAAACTTTTTTGCTATGACTGGCCTTTGGACCAAAATGTTTAGTCACGATGCCGGGGCGTTTCCCCCCAGGGCACGGGGCCGGGGGTGTGACCCTTTAAAGGGCAACCCCGGGAAGGGCATTTTTTTGCCCTCCCTGGTGGGCTGTAGGAAGGGGAGGGCTGCCGGATCGCCCCTCCGTGCGCTGCTGCCGGGCCGGGCAGGGGGGTCGGGGGGGGGAGGAGGAGCGATTTCCTCCTGCCCTCTCTCTTTTAAATTTTTGGGGACCCGATCGTCGCGATAAAATTAAAGGGGGTTTAAACCGGGCCCCCCCCCGGGCGAATTTGGGGTCGGGGGGCCCCGTTTTTGGGATGTCAGCTTTTAAAATACGCTGACAAACCCCCCGCCCATGGGGGGAACCCCTGCCTTAGAGTTCGCGCGGGTCCTTGGACGTTTTCCATAGTCCCGGTGCGTGGGAACCCCCCAAAACCCTTTGGGCGTTTTTGGATACGGCCAAGGTCGGAAGGGGTTTTAAAATCCTTGTGTAATCTAGCTCCCATTTATTTTTATTGGCTTGGCCGTGGGTTAGTTCCCCAAATTTGGGGTTTCAAATCTGGTGTGGGAAAAAAATAATAGGGCAAAGATAAAGGCGGGGGTGGCAGGTTTTGGCCCCTTTAAATTGGGGTAAAACCCGCATCCAAATCATAGGTACTGATTTGCCTCCAATTTCTGCCTAGGATTTTTCCGATAGGAAACGTCTGACATAAGAACATACCCTTAGGGATTGCTTTACTACAAACAAACCAATAAAAAAAAAACTACAAACTAATGATATTTCCCTCTTTGTAATAACCTGAATTTTATAATGGTAATGTTACCTAACCCTCCACCAAAAAAGGAATACAAGGTGATCAAAACAATGCGTGTACCCCAACACAGAACCAATAAAAAAATAAAAGCCCCAATATGGCTCTCCGATTAGGAAGAACAAAAAAAAAATTTTTTATAAAAAGTTTTTTTTGTGCAAAAAAATTTGGCCCCGAATATGTGAATCCCCTTTAACGGGTTTTAAAAAAAAGACAAATGACACATAATTGTTAAAATGACTGTTTCCATTTGGTCGCAAATTTTTTCTAGAAATAAACACGGCATCTATAGAGTTTGCCCTTGTGTGAAATTACTACTGTGTTTCAGTGGATATGACTGTTATACGGTGCTACTTTATGGTTACATTATCCAATCCCATAAACCTATTTAATTGTTCTGCCGTTAATACAGACAATGCTGCTCTGATTTCTGCAGTATTTTCTTGAATTATTGAGCTGAGATGTTAGACGCATTCTTCCTCGTCATGAGCTTTACCTGTGTTTGTTTATTATCAAATTGTATTTTGTTTTAAAATCTATGTTTGCCGTCCAACAAGACAATTTGCTGCAGATTACTGCTGTAGGTTCTCATTTTATGGCTACAACTTCCGACTCTCCAGCTGTTACATCAGCAAGCTGACGGCTGTTGGAATGTTGGGTAATGTAGTTTTGAAATAACTTAAGAACCACTGGTTGGAGACCAATGATTTAAAGTGCGTTTTTTTAATACTAAAATTTATAAATAATGGGGAAAATAAGGGCCACGTGTATTTTTGGGCCTGCGCCATTATTTTGCCGAGCTTTGAGCTAAACAAACTG
The DNA here is from genome assembly GCA_025379985.1 of Phyllomedusa bahiana. NCBI lineage: Eukaryota > Metazoa > Chordata > Amphibia > Anura > Hylidae > Phyllomedusa > Phyllomedusa bahiana. The sequence continues at coordinate 46,284 of JAODAL010018850.1, forward strand.
TTGTAGCTCTGTTTTATAGATGTATGAACCGTTGTAGTCCAAAACTTGGCGCCAGACACGACTCTTTTGAATGAGCCAAAGATGTAGAGCCGTATCGCGCCAGAATTGTACGATGCTCCAGAAATGTGCCCAAAAATTTTTTTATGAAACTGGCGTTTCCCAAAACCGTAACCCGTTTTCCCAAAATGGGATGGTTTTAGACAAATTTTGGCGCATACACTCTGTGCATTGTGGGGGTTAGCATCACAAACGGGTAGGCAGCATGGGCTTCCACAGACAGAGAAGGTGACACTGATGTAAAATTCAAGTCCAGGCGCTGCCTGGGTTTATTTGGCAGGTGAAAACAAACTCAGGGCCTTAAGGTTCAGGCCAAAACACCTGCTCAGCCGAGCACTACCTAGAGGATTCCTTTCTGTCTTGCACAGGTAGAAGATCCCAGCGTGGTTTCCCTCTTTAACAGCAGAGGTCCACACACAAAAGACAAACAGAAGCCTGCAGGCCCAGGCTTTATAGACCTGATACCAGCCTCACCTGGTGCATGGGAGGGCCACCCACCCTGCTCTTTGACTACTCCAAGAAAAGCCGACCCGGACAAAGCGGACTGGAACCGCTATACTAACAATGTGTCAGTAACATAGTTTTACTGACACCTAAGCTGTCGGCCTTCCTGCACCGAGCCCAGGCCTCTTGGTGGCACACGTTGGTCCATACACTCCCTAAAGCCACATAAGAAAGTATTCTAGGGGAAAAATAGCTTCCCTCTGCAACACCGCCGGTCACCTTCTCACAGCGTCGATGTTTGGCACATAGAATGTGAAACACTTTCATACATACTGTCCGATCACACACTTAAAAACAAAGGTAGAATTCGCGAGTCAGCGCCAGGTTCACACTTGTCCCCCTATGTTTCATTAATTTTGACAAAAATGACACAGTATTGTAACTGCAAAAACATCTAAAAAATTACAACACATAACAAAAAACTTCTTGCATATACCCCCGAAGAGTTGAACTAGTTTATCCAGAAATGATTAAATTAAGTTTGCTTTTTTTATCCAGAATCACTCCACGGATTGTATCTTATATTACAGCTCACCATATCACTGCCTTATAGAATCCCTTTTACGGTAGACCTGTGACCTCTCCTGACAGGTCTGTGTTAGTCAATCCTTGTGTTCCCTGTGAAATAACAATTCTGGAGCATCTTCTCTTATAACTCTACATTGTGCTGTTGCTCTGTTATTCCTCCTAGAAATGCATTACTGAATCTGTCAACGGGGTGTTAATGTTCCAGTTTCCAAAGAGGTGTGTCCCTGCACACAAGCTGCCAGCACTGATTGGACAATGTCAGACTCTACAGGACAAACTCCCAATTAATAACACCCAGCTGCCAAATTCAGTTTTACATTTCCAGGAGGAGTAACAGAGGAACAGTAGAACACAGAGTTATAAGAGTAGATGCTCCAGTATTTACTAAAACAGACCTGTCAGGAAATGTCACAGGTTCTCTTTAAAGAGTATTACCACTTAAAACAATATCCTACTCTTTGACCTGCTTGGACTTTTTTTCAGTGTTTTATTTAATTAAGTGTTAATTTTGACTCTGCCCAAAATTTATTAGTTATTTTTGTCAAAATGAAAATGATTGTGTTACAATCCGGTGGTGTCAGAAGGCATTGACCCGGCGATCGTGGGTATATGGCAGATCCTCTGGGCCCCTGCGAGCGTGGATGGTGTAACTAGCAGAGGTAGCCGGGGTGCAGGACAGGACAGCCGGTGCGGAACAGAGAACAGAGCACCGTAAGCGTAGCCGTAAAACGGATGGCACTGTCCCAGGATGGTAGCGGACTTGGTACAGCATCAGGTATCATCAGGTATTTAGCAGACTGGTGCAGCGACAGATGTTCAACAGGTAACTGGTAACAGGTACTTGTAAACGTACTGGTAAACGTACCGGAGTAACAGCACCGATACAGCAGCCAGGGGGTCAAGCTCCGTCTTCTTCCTGGCACAGGGGGCGTGATATCATCAGGCCTTCCGGAGTTCTATTGTGGAGTAGGGAGCGCTCGCTCTCTGCTCCGCAATAGTATCGCCAGCTGTATGCGCTCCCAGAGGAGGCGCATACAGCTGAAGAGATCGCCACCGGTGCTCAGGCCATTGCAGCACCCAGACGTCGACGGGTGACTCGAGTTTCGGCCGAGGAAAGCTTTTTCAGCACAAAAAATTTATATACTTGAGTATATACAGTAATTCCATCATGATAGACCTGTGATCTATGACTCCAGTTTAGCTACAATGTATGAAAAATGGCCATTTTTTTTCTGATGCAGGACCGCGGTTTTTGTCACGTTGTGCGCAAAAACTGCAGTCAGTTCTCGTTTTTTTGCCATCACCCATACAATTGTATTGTATGGGAAGACCGGCGTATCATACAATATAGACTATTATACAATGGAGACTACAGGTCGTTTTTTTCTATTGTAGTCTATGAGGCTGCACAAACAATCATATTTTTTAAAATCCTAAAAGCACCGAAAATACGATCGTATTGCTATGCTGTGTAGTCATAGCCTAAGATGGTCTTTTCTGCCCATAGCAACCAATCAGAGCTAAGCTTTCATTTCATTTAGTGCTCTGGAAAAATAAAAGCGCTGATTGGTTGCTATGAGCTCTGATTGGTCGTTATGGGCAACAAAGACAGTCTTACTGCTAGACAGTTTTCATACATAAGGCCCAATGTTACATAGTTACATATAGTTACATACAGGGCCGCCATTAGGGGGGTACAGGCAGTACTCCTGTACCGGGCCCGGCCAGTCTGTGAAGCAACGGGGGGCCCGCCGCCACCGGCAGGTACCGCCCCCTTGCTTCATAGTAATAGTACAGAGAACAGGCCGTAGGCCTGTTCTCTGTACCATGATGAGTGAGGCGCCTGCGCTGCTGTGTATGGCTGGGGCCCGGCGACGCTGAAGGGGGGCCCATGCTGCGTGTCCGGTCACAGCTGCGCTTGATGACATGCACGCACTCCTCCTGCGCGCTGTGACCGCAGCGGCTGGGCCCTCCTCTTTCTCTGTGTCTCAGGAGGAGGCCCGTGCGGCTCTGTATGAGGAGGGTCCGTGCGGCTCTGTGTCTGAGGAGGGGCCGTGCGGCTCTGTGTCTGAGGAGGGGCCGCGCGGCTCTGTGTCTGAGGAGGGGCCGTGCGGCTCTGTGTCTGAGGAGGGGCCGTGCGGCTCTGTGTCTGAGGAGGGGCCGTGTGGCTCTGTGTTTGAGGAGGGGCCGCGCTCTTTACATACAGCTGCAGCAGCGTCTGTCTCCTCCTTCCTGTTCTCCAGTGTCTCCTGTGATTGGAGTCGGCCCCTCCCTCTCTCTGCCTGTGGGCGGGGCTTCAGTGACTCCTGCTGGCAGAGGGAGGAGTGGCCGACTCCGATCACAGGAGATGCTGGAACGAGGTGAGAGACGCTGCTGCAGCTGTATGTGAAGAGCGCGGGCCCTCCTCACACTCTGAGGTAATGTGGGGCCCCAGTGAAGCCCCCTCTGCCCCAGTGACCCCCCCCCCCCCCGTCTGGTAGGGGTCTGTGTGTGACACAGGGATGGGCTGTGTGTGTGTGACAGGGGGGGGGACGTTGTGTGTGACACTGGGGGGGGACGGTGTGTGTGACAAAGGGGGGGCTGTGTGTGTGTGACACTGGGGGGGGCTGTGTGTGTGTGTGACACTAGGGGTGGACTGTGTGTGTGACACTGGGGGGGGTCTGTGTGTGTGACACTGGGGGGCTGTGTGTGTGACACTGGGGGGGTCTGTGTGTGTGTGACACTGAGGGGGGCTGTGTGTGTGACACTGGGATGGGCTGTGTGTGACACTGGTGGGGATGTGTGTGTGTGACACTGGGGGGTCTGTGTGTGACACTGGGGGGGCTGTGTGTGTGTGACACTGGGGGGGCTGTGTGTGTGACACTGGGGGGACTGTGTGTGTGACACTGGGGGGGCTGTGTGTGTGACACTGGGGGGGCTGTGTGTGTGACACTGGGGGGGCTGTGTGTGTGTGACACTGGGGGGGCTGTGTGTGTGACACTGGGGGGGCTGTGTGTGTGACAATTTGGGGGGGGGGTGTGTGTGTGACACTGGGGGGGCTGTGTGTGTGTGACACTGGGGGGCTGTGTGTGACACTGGGGGGGGGCTGTGTGTGTGACACTGGGGGGGCTGTGTGTGACACTGGGGGGGGCTGTGTGTGTGTGACACTGGGGGGGGCTGTGTGTGTGACACTGGGGGGGCTGTGTGTGTGTGACACTGGGGGTGGGCTGTGTGTGTGTGACACTGGGGGGCTGTGTGTGTGTGACACTGGGGTGGGCTGTGTGTGTGTGACACTGGGGGTGGCTGTGTGTGTGACACTGGGGGGGGCTGTGTGTGTGTGACGCTGGGGGGGGGGGCTGTGTGTGTGACACTGGGGGGGCTGTGTGTGTGTGACACTGGGAGGGTGTGTGTGTGTGTGACACTGGGATTGGCTGTGTGTGTGACGCTGGGGGGGACTGTGTGTGTGACGCTGGGGGGGGCTGTGTGTGACGCTGGGGGGGCTGTGTGTGTGAGGCTGGAGGGGGCTATGTGTGTGAGGCTGGGGCGGGCTGTGTGTGTGAGGCTGGAGGGGGCTATGTGTGTGAGGCTGGGGGGGGGCTGTGTGTGTGAGGCTGGGGGGGGGGGGGCCGGTGTGTGTGAGGCTGGGGGAGCTGTGTTTGTAAGGCTCTGGGGGTTGTGTGTCTGAGGCTGGGGTGGGCTGTGTGTGTGAGGCTGGGGTGGGCTGTGTGTGTGAGGCTGGGGGGGCTGTGTGTGTGAGGCTGTGGGGGGCCTGTGTGTGTGAGGCTGTGGGGTTGCCTGTGTTTGTGAGGCTGTGGGGGGCCTGTGTGTGTGAGGCTGGGGGAGGGCCTGTGTGTGTGAGGCTGTGGGGGGGGGGGGGGGCTGTGTGTGTGAGGCTGGGGGAGCCTGTGTGTGTGAGGCTGGGGGGGGCGGTGTGTGAGTGGGGGCAGGGCGATGGGTTGGCAGAGGGTGGGTTTGATGTGTGGGGGCGGGGCAATGGGGTTGCCAGAGGGTGGGGGGGGGGGGGGGGGGTTTTGTGTGGGGGGGGGGGCCCAGATGCTTCACCTGTATGGGGCCCTTAAATGCCTGCTGGCGGCCCTGGTTACCTAGTTACATAGTTTGTAAGGCTGAAAAAAGACAGACGTCCATCCAGTTCAGCCTGTTGTGCTTAAGTGTTGAGCCAGAGGAAGACAAAAAAAAAACATGAAGTAGAAGCCAATTGTCCCAATTTTAGGGGAAAAATTCCTTCCCGACTCTAATCTGGCAATCGGATTAATCCCTAGATCAGCGACCCCTCTCCAGAATCCTGGTCACTATAACTTGTTATATTATTATATCTAGAAATGCACCCAGACCCTTTTTGAACTCTTTCAGTGAATAACCCTAATCTTGCTAATCTTTCTGGGTATTGTAGTCCACCCAGTCCTTTTATTATTTTTGTTGCCCGCCTTTGAACCTGTTCAAGCTCTACAATGTCATTCCTGTGAACTAGTGCCCAAAACTGTCCACAATATTCCATGTATGGTCTAACCAGTGACTTGTACAATGGTAGAATGATGTTCTCATCATGTTCCTCTATGCCCCTTTTATAACACTGCACTATCTCTTTTGCCTTGGCAGCTGCTGCCTGACACTGGCTGCTACAATTCAGTTTACTGCCCACCAGGATTCCCAAGTCCTTCTCCAGTCACTTTTTTCCCAGTTTTTTCCCATTTAACATGTAGTCATGTAATGGATTTTTCCTCCCCATGTGCATAACCTTGCATTTATCTGTGTTAAACCTTATCTGCCATTTCTCTGCCCAGGCCTCTAACTCATCCAGATCCCTTTGTAATAGATTATTGTGTCTAAAGGAAGCATCACGTAGTCTAAGATTGGTTCAGGCTGCTGTGCTTCCTTCCCTGCAGCTCTGCCTTTTCTGATCGACTACTATGAATACACACAAGCCCTCCACATATTCACCAGGACGTAAGTGCCTAAAGAGCTGACTTCTATTACAGCAAAGGCAGAGTAATTATAAAGTCCAGGCTAGTAAACCAGCAGGGGAGAAAAGATGATTATCAGGTAATTGCCGCACATATACTGGGGGGACTGAGCCCTATAAAGGGGGAGCCCGGAGGGCTACTTTATAGCTTTTAATGCTAACATATGGCTGTTTTTAGATTTTGCATTAAAATCCTCTTTAGCTGATTTTTTTTTTTCCACGGCAGATAATTAGCTGCTCAGCAAGTAAGCTTCAAGCACATTCACAAGTGCTAAAAAAGTGTCAGGTGACGCCGCTGACAACTTTCTAGTAGCTGGGGTAAATATTATGACGTGCATACACTAATAACCTTAGGATGTGACATAAACATCTCCGCTTAAAGAATCTCCCGGCCATAGGTATCAAAACAATTTTACAGCAGACAGTAAAACATTCCAGATATTGTATAAGCAAACAACGGGGCGATAGAAATACTTATCTGGTGATGGAAGCTATGTGGAATAATTGTTCTTCCTCTATTTCATGGAACATTCACCTTGTAAATACCATAGATTTACTATTAATAAAATTCTCTATGTAGGGAATATGTCAACGCTCCTCGATATATTGCGTCCACCTCTGGAATGTGCAAAACTGTACAAGCAGATTAATTTCTAACATTCATACATCTTCTTAGGCAGGAAATCTCCAAAAAGTCTTCCTTTCCTCTAACCATAGCCTACGTCAGTCAACCGCATCCCCTGCACTCTACGTACACAGATGCCCTTCCTATCTGTTCATACACAGATATTGGCTCTTGTCACAATTCGTACAGCACCCGATTTCCTGAGCAACCGATGGGCTCATGTACCTGACTGCGAAGTCGGGCAACTCTTCATGATCTGTCCTCGCCCCGTACCTTTAATCTCTAGATAACTCCCTTCACACAATCTCCGCTCCTCACAGGACCTTCTTCTTTGCTCTCCTCTTTTCAGTTCCTCACAAAACTGTCTCCAAGACTTCTCCCATGCTTCCCCCACACTCTGGAACTCATTACCCTAACACATCAAACTCCATTTCATTTTCACAACTTTCAAAAGTGACCTGAAACCCATCTCCTCAGTAGCTTACAACCCACAATAACCCTGCTGCCACTACACCACCATACAAACATATCCGTCCCTCACCATCTGTCTCTTTCATCCTCCACTGTAGATTGTAAGCTCTGGTGGGCAGGATTCTTTCTCATTCTGTATAGTTTGTTATTTAGTGTTTACATTGTATTTATCCTGGTCTTATAGTATATTTCTAACCCCTTGCCTTATACAGTGCCCTGGAATTAATGGTGGTCTAAAATTAAATAATAATAATAACAATAATAATAATAATATTAAACTCTTTCCCCTGGACCATTGGCTTGTCTCTGCTCTCTCTGTAGCCGGCCTTCCTCTGGGGGTTGTCTCTGCTCTCTTTGCAGCCGGTATTCCTCTAGGACATGTTGTGGGTGCCCCCACTGCCTGTATGGCAGTTTTCGGGCGCACCTGTGTCTGTTCTCCTATTGCTCTGTGTACGGGAGCACAATCACAATATCCGGCCCCCGATTCCATACTCAATTCTCTTCACTTTTCTCCTGCCAGCTGGCGTTTGTGTCTCCACTCTCTAGGGTGCGCGCCCTGGTTCAGTAAAATTTGTTATTGCTGGGTGCTTAGCCTATTTAGTCCTGCCTCTTCCCTCATGTCTTTGCCGGATCTACAGTTCCTAGTACCTTAGAGAAAGCTTTCCTGACAAGTTTAGTCATACCTCATGCCTTTGTCCCGTGACCATGCTTTGACTGTCGCATGCCCTGACCTTCTGCCTGCCATACAATTCTGTACCTTGCTACACCTTGGCCACAACTGCAAGCAAATTGCAATATGGGGGTCTGTTTCCGCAGCAAGTCCAAGTTGCCTTGCGGAGGACTCTAGTGAATATCAGGATTATCTTAGACAATGCTCCCTTAGGCGACTTAAACCACCGCTTGCGGTGGGCCAATAGATCCACACACCAGCAGTTGCTACAGTTTTATTCAGCCATGGATCCTGATGTGGTGCCTTTGCCAAATGTTTGAGACATCACAACGGTGACTGCCCAACAGTCACAACAGATTGCCCAGCAGGCACAACAAATCAATCAGCTGTCTACCATGATGCACCAACTCCTTGCTGGTCAGCAAACGAAATCAACACAAGCTGCTACGCCTCCTCTTGAGGTTCCTGTGGCATCTGTTGGTCCCAAGCTGCATGTCTCCTTGCCAACCAAATGCACAGGGAACTCATGGCTAACCAGTTTCCCACAGAATGCTCCTAGATGGCATGCATGGTCAGTCTCCTCACCAGAGAATCTCCATGCATTCCTTGACAAATTCTGCAGGGTTTTCGAGGCACCTGCCCATGCGTCTTTCACTGCGACTGCTCTGCTAGACCTTAGACAAGGGGATTCCATAGTTAGACAATATGCCAGAGTTCCATACTCTTGCTACACTCTGGAAAGGCCTCGTAGGCAGAGTAAAGGATGAGCTGGCCAGTCGAGACCTTCTGTCAACTCTGAGTGATCTCATCCAACCACCCAGATTGACATTCGGTTCACTGTAAGACAGGAGTGTTGCCAAGAATGTGAACTGATCTGGCCACGCTGTCTCCCCCATCTTTCTCCAGTGTTTTAAAGGCTTACACTGCCTCCAGCAATGGCTTCTTTGGAAGAACCTTTGCAAGGGGACAGAGCCCACCCGTAAGAGCAAGAATGGTCCCGTGGATGACAGCAGAATCTTTGCCTCTATTTCTGTCTACTACTTAAACTCCTGCACCTAGGCTATATGGGAGAAGCGTCTCGAGGTGTGAATACTACATCTCTACGTCTGGCTATGCTGGTCCAACTCTGCGCCTTGTCTGATGTCATGTTCCAAGTCTCCGCTTTTGTGGATTCTGGATCAGCCGGGAATTTCGTTGACACAGCTCTGGTCTCTAAGTATCGGCTCCCGGTGGTTCGGCTTGTCAAGCCTCTGGTCACCTCTTCCAGTAACAGTGAATGTCTGAGTAACTCTATTCAGTCCCAAATTGAACCTCTGAGTCTCCAATTGGGGGCATTGCATAAAGAAAAAATAGTGTTCTGCGTGTTACCCCATTTCTCCTTTGCAGTCCTTCTGGGACTTCAATGGCTACATCATCAGACTCCAGTGCTCAATTGGCAAATGGGCGAAGTGACACGTTGGAGACAAGTCTGTAATTCCCGCAGTCTTGAAGTACTGCGTCCAGATGCGTACTATTTCTACACTGACATCTTCCAAGTTGCTGCTAGGTATCCATATCAGGAATTCGCAGAGATCCTTCCTCCTCATCGTCCTTGTGACTAACCCATAGACTTTCTGCCATCTACAAGCCCTCCACGGAACAGGGTCTATCCATTATCTGTGCCAGAGACTCAAGCCATGTCGGCCTACATTAAAAAGAACCTTCAAAAAGGTTTAATCAAGTCTTTCTCTCCAGGTGGTGCCGGGATTTTCTTTGTGCAGAAAAAAGACGGTTCACTCTGTCCCTGCATAGACTATTGGGGTCTCAACAAGATAACCATGAAGAACCGGTATCCTTTACCATTAATCTCTGAGCTCTTTGAAAGGCTCTGGCTAGAAAAGGTCTTCACAAAGTTAGACTTATGGGGAGCTTATAACCTCATCCGAATTCATTACAGTTATGGATGGAAGACTGCATTCAATACCTGGGACAGTCATTTTAAGTGTCTTATGATGACCTACCGCCTATGCAATGCTTCTGCCATCCTTCAAGAATTTGTTAACAAGATCTTCAGAGACCTATTGTTTTCTTGTGTCGTCGTGTATCTGGACAAAATCTTGGTCTTCTCGGACAATCTAGAATCTCATTGGGCTCACGTACCCCAGGTTCTAAGATACCTACGACACAATCAGCTCATGCCCAAACTGGGAAAATTTGGGATTCGAATGGACCCCCCCTGCCTTTTTTTCGGTCCCTTTTCTTTGGGCGAGGATTTCTGATGGATCATACCAAACTGTCGGCTTTCCTGCAATGGCCTTGACCAATCCTTTGGGCCACACAGTGCTTTCTGGGATTTGTCAACTACAACCAACAGTTTATTCCACACTTTCTAACATGGTGGGCCTATTGTGGTGCTTAAAAAGAAGAACAAATCCCAAATTTGGGCCTCCGAAAAATATGCATTTGCCCCGCACCTAACTGGTCGTCCTCCCCAGAAAAAAGCCTCTTCCCCTTGAGGTCAATGCCTCCTCTGTAGGAGCTGGAGTGCTCCTTACTCAGAAAATCCACAGAGGTAAAACTGTTACATGGGGTTTTTTTTCCTAGATCTTCTCACCACAGATAGAAACTACAGTATTAAGTTGGGGGAATTATGGCCATTAATTTGGGGGGAAGAGTGGTGCCTCTTTTAAAAAGGGGTTGTCTTTGGGTTTAAACATTACCGGCCCAAAAAAATCTGCTTTATCTCCAGACGGCATAGCGTATAAATCCTCGGCAAGTTAGATGGTCCCTTTTCTATTTTAGATTCAATTTCCTGATAGACTTCAGACCTGCTGATAATAACATCATCTTCGATGCCCTCTCCCGTACTTCTGATGTATTAGGCCTGGAATCTGTACTTTAGAACATCGTCGCTCCCGAATGCCTGATCTTCAGCTCCAATTGACCTCCAATGGACTTTTTGTCAGCCTACCAACCTCAAATGCATAGCCAGGTTGAAAGGGTGAACCAGGTTCTGGGTAAGAACGCCCCACTAGTTCAGCACTCACAATGACTGGGCCAACCTTCTACCCTGGGCAAAAATTCTCCTGCCCCCTGGATTGATCGCTGGTGTTCCCCTTCCATTATTTTAAAGACCAACATATCATTTCCTCTCCCCAACAATTTCTTCTGATGTTCCTGCTTAACTGTTGGTGAAAAAAAGTTCTTCTTACAACTAGCAGTTTCTCGCATGAAGCGATAAGCTGATAAAAGAAGAAGACAATGGAAGATGGTCCTTTTGAGGTGCTGCAGCAGATTAACACAATAGCTTACAAATTCCATTCCCCCGATAAGTGTTTCGAACTCCTTCCTTCCTCTTCTCAAAAAATTGGGCTCAACCGCTTCTCCCGAAAAAAGGGCGTTTTTTCCATTCCTCTCAAGCTGATTCCTCAATGTCTTCAAAGTTAAAGAGATTCTGGCCAAGAGACTACTAGGGGGAAGTGGGTTTTGGATGGAAGGGGTTTGGCCGAAAGAGGGGGGAACCGGGCAACAATTTTTGTCGGGCTCTTCTGCTAAAATTCCACAACTTCAGCAAAGTTTATAGGGCCAGCATGGTGGTGATTTTCTATCTCCAGGCGCTGACCCTATTTAGTCCTGCCTCTTCACTCATATCCTTATCAGAGCTAGAGTGCCCAGTGCCTTACAGAAAGTGTTCCTGACAAGTTTAGTTGCACCATGTACCTGACCTCCTGCCTTGGTCCCGTGACCTTACTTTGCTTGTCACCTGTCCTGACCTTTCTGCCTGTCCCCGACTATGAGCCTAAAAATGGGGGATCCTTTATTAAAAATCTAAAGAGAACAAAATACAGGTAGTCCCCGACTTACATTGTTCCGACTTACATACATCCCCTAGTTACAAACTGAGACTTATGGGGCGTGGCTGACATTCAACACTGAGTCACGCCCCATTATAGCCAAGTGCCAGCATGCCACAGCTGCACATAAAGATAAAGAATGTTAGATGAAATCTTCTAAAAAAGGCACAGACAGCAAAACCAAACGTAAAAACTTTTCCCCTTTTACTATCCAAAACTAGAAAAAATTTGTTTTTGCTGGAGTTACATTTAATAAATCTACCTGTTCTGACTTACATACAAATTCAACTTAAGAACAAACCTACAGTTCTTATCCCGTTTGTAACCCGGCCACTTCCTGTATATTAAAAGCCAAGAGAAAATTGACAACTGCATCCTGATACTATTAAGATGGAAGGTTCATGGATATCGGCTTCTTCCCATCGTAAAAATACCAGCCTGCAACCCTCCCCCTCCTCCTCCAAAGTGGGCCATCACATTAGATGTTCCGCCTTCTGCGGTAACTTGGCTCTTCCCAGTACCCTTGATGCATTGGGTACTAGGGTAGTGACAGGAGGTTATTTTCAGCCTTGTGGTGATAAAAAAAAACACTGCTGACTGACACCAAAAAACTTAGCTTTGGTAATGGCAAGGTATCTGTTAGACTCCTCCAAAAACAAAAAAAAGAAACAGAAAAAAACTATTTATATAAATAAACACTTTCCAACACCGGCCCTCATTGACTATTTTATCAAAGAAATAGATGCAATGCTGGTCCGACGCAGTCCATGGAATCAATCATTGTCTTTAAAGGAAACAGTGGAATGAAGAGCGCAGTCCCACGGATTTAGGAAATATGCCCTGGATCTGGGACGGTTGGGAGGTGTGTGCTGGTGCTTATAGAGTGAAAATCAAGAGACTCTTTAGACTCCATTCCTCAGCATGGTCTTATGCCAAATCTTATAACTGACACAGAGGATTCCTTACCTGTCTGTGACAGCTGGGTGACAAATCCACTCTGTGGGCTACCCTATTTTATGAAGGAAGAATCATTGTATGAATCAAGCACTATTTACCTTTTGTTTCATCCCTACTTTTGCATAGGTTGAATGCTCTAATCAGTAGGTCCCTTATGTCTCTTGTTTAATTTGTGAGAAGTTTTGATGCCATGTGATGTCTGACTTCATCTGCACTTGCACCCTCTGTGTTTGCTAAGTGCTGTGGAGTAAGTTGAGTTTTGTTTAGTTTTGGGACAGGGAGGGATTTAAGACAGGAAAAAAAATTGAAGACTCACCTTTGCAATTCAGATTGATCCCCTAAATTTATTGGGCGATTTAGGGATCAAATTTTGTAATCAAACTTCTTGTTAGAGATCAGCAAGTTGTGTATAAATTACTGAAACACTTGGACATGTGCATTCTAAAGGGAAGAGATGGTCTCATTTAGTGCATTTAAACAAATTTTCAAGAAATGTGTGAAAATCTGTTGTAGTTTTGGTCAAATATATGTAGAAATATAGAAAATTCCAAATTTTAAGCATCATTGTGTATAAATATACACACACACACACACACACACACGTCAGAGATGAGCAGCGGAAATAAATACTGGAATAAACATCTGAATAACTGATTTCTTACGTGTGGGAACTCTATTTGTTCTACAAATACAGGAGTCTATGTTGCAGCACTAACACAGCAATAACAAAAAAGTTAGTAGTTGCAGGATTCAGAGATAAAAATGTAATAATATTTTCGTGGTTCTAAAGGCTAAAAATGCCCTGTGACATCTCCTAACAAGTCTGTTTTAGCAAATCCTTGAGTTCCCTGTGAAATAACAATTCTGGAGCATCTTCTCTTATAGAAATTCATTGCTGAATCAGTCAGACGGGTGTTAGCAGTTAGGGGTGTGTCACTGCACAGTCTGTCATTGCCCAATTGATGCTGATAGAGTCAGTGTGTGCAGGGACCGTGGAAAATGGAATGGAAACACCCATCTGACTGATTCAGTGATACATTTCTAGAAGAAAAGAGGAACAGCAGAACACAGAGATATAAGAGAAGATGCTCCAGAATTATTTTACCCGCACAGCTGTGCTCTCTACAGAGATAAACTGCCACTGCTCAGACATTTAAAGGGAACCTGTCATATAGATTGTGCCCCCCTTGCTGAGGGCAGAACAAGCTAGTGTCAGACCTGCTGTTTCCAGCGCTGTGTCCCTTATTCTGTAAGATGCTGGAGTTTAGAGTATTTAATTCTCAAATCTGCAGTTTGCAGCCGGAAAATAATCCGTTTAATTCATGCCCTGCCCACCTGAGGCAGGCCCCGTCTACCTCACAACTGATTAACCTTTTACTTTGAATAGGTAGAAACATGTAAATTACTGTCAGGTGGGCGGGGCTAGCCTTGGATGGGAGGGACTAACATCTGCTCATGAATAAGCTGGACTCTCTTCTGGCTGAACATTGCCATATTTGAGCATTAATTGCTCTGAAACTGCTGCATCTTACAGAATAAGGGACACAGTGCTGGAAACAGCAGGTCTGTCACTAACTTGTGCTGCCCTCAGCAAGAGGGGCATAATCTATGTGTCAGGTTCTCTTTAAAGTAGAAGTTAAGAATGAAAGCCATGTTGATAGTGTGGTTAGATTGATATGGAAATATAGAATACAACAGTATTAGGCAGAATTGCTAGTCAGAGATTTGGACAATCAGGGTGACCTCGCCAAAAGGATCTGTAATGGTAGCCATATTAAAGGGGTTTTCTCACCATGCAGAGTTACAGTCACAGCCAGCTTTTCTTTCACTCTGATGTCATCAAGCTGATTGTGGTTCTATAGCAGTGCTTAGCATATTTATCCTCTCTGTAACTGGCTGAGCAGCGTAATTTTCAGTAATTTTCAGTAAACAAAGCTACACTGGAGTGAGCTCTCCGACCATGGTGACATCGCTCCCTTGGCTCTGCTCAGCTAGCAGATTTATGGTCAGGTAACCATAGAAACCTGTATGCACTAAGAGCAAATAAAATCTCTTTTTTTCTCCTGAATAGAGTAAAATCAAAAGACCAGTGTATTTAGAAAAAGTTTGCAATTCCTTTAAGTGCCACTCAGTTTGCCCACAAATAGATATGGCGAAGGACAGTTGAACCCCATTTTTAAGGTAAGCTAAGTATATATTTTCAGGAAAGATCTTCTCTTTAGCTTTGTGCAGGGTCCTCCAATGCAAGAAACTCTACTCAGGATAATAAAGGCCTTAAACAGAGATCCCCAATAGTAATTCTGCCTCCCGACAGCAGTGTTATTAAACCTAACAACCATTTTAGGGTAAATTTTTATGTTAAAAATTAATTTGTTGCTCAAAGATGCAACAACCTTGAGAACCGCAGTGTGTCCTGAGATGCAGAGATCTTAGTTCATGGCAATTCAGACAAGACCTTTGTATGTGTCACCTGGAACATCTCTGGAGATCGAGATCCCCGAAAATAAGACAGTTTCCTATATTAATTTTTGCTCCTACAGACGAGCTAAGACTTATTTTTAGGGGATGTCTTATTTCTCCATGAACCAGAATTCACATTTATTGTTGAATAAAAATCAACATGTATTAATATATTGTAGTGATTTCATAGCAAACATTAGAATAAGCAGCCAAACTCTGAATTGCATAAAAAAAAATTGCACTATGTCTTATTTTTGAGGGGTATCTTATTTTCGGGGAAACAGGGTATGTTCCATTTTCTGTACAAAACATAGATTTTTTTCCACTGGCTCCATTATTACACAGCACATGGAGTATTCCTGGTGGAGCATGAATTCACTTTTTGCTGCCACTTGGGGTGTCACTAATATGAATAACTGAGATCACCATTACATTGCAACACCAAAAGTAAGGTTTGTGTCACCAAGCTTGGCCCAAAACACATCTGGAAGTTTAGATTTGGTTAATTACTTTGCTCTGGTGGAAGTATGATCCTGGAAAAAAACAATTTGATCATTAGGCTAAATTCTCACAGCATCAGACAAAAAACATCAGAAAGTCGACCTTTTTTTTCCGATGTACGACCGCGGTTTTGGTCATATTTTGCACAAAAACCGCCGTCGGTTCTCGGGTTTTTTTGCTGTTGGCAAATTGAATGTATGAGAAGACGACAAAAAAAGTCAAAGCTCCGGCGTATTATACAACATGTTGTATAATGAGCTGGCGACAAAAGATGAACAGAGAAAAAAACTACCTGTGTAGACTACAGGTCGTTTTTTCTATTAAAGGCTATGGGCTGCCTGAACAATCGAATTTTCAGCGCTTTTAGAATCACTTTAGAAGCGCTTTTAGTTTTTCAGTGCAGACATAGGCTTAGAATTAAAGGCAATTCAAAGGAAGTAGGGCACAAAATCAAGGCTTCAAAACCATTTTAAAGACCGCACATGGAATATCATGTACAGTACAGTGCAGAAAAAAGAAGTAATAGAGCTTGAGTGAGCTTCAAGGCAGTCAAGAAAAGTTATAAATACAATGGGTGGATTACAATATCCAGAACTGTAGCTTCAAAAAGAGGGCATCCATTATGTCTAGAGGAAAGGTTTTTACACCAACAATGAAGAGGATTCTTTACTGTAAGGGGACATTCACAAAACAAGTAAAATTTAAAGAGAATGTGTCATCAAAAATGACTTATTGTTAAACTCACATTTTTATGTTCAACACATTTTTTTAAGAATTTATGGTTTTTTTTTTAATTTTCCATATCACTTTCAATATTTTTTAATAATTCTTAAGTCCTGTAGTTTTCACTTTGTCCACTAAGCCTAATAATTGTCTGACACTTCCTGTTCTGTACAGAAAGATTCTCAGTAGTCGGCTCATTATCAGCACAAAGAGGGTCAAACTGAAAGGCATCTACTGTTGAATAGGCATCGAAATCAGTAGATCACCTTTAGGAGGAAACTGCCGCACCCTTGGTCATTTAACCTCCCTCAGGATTCCAGTTACATTTTCCCCTGAACTATTATGTTGTGCTCTATATGATGACTAGTATTATAGAATTTGCAGCACAACACTCGTATTATGGCAATATTGGTGAAGATGTTTTATAATAAAAAAAGAATAAAAAATATCCATAAAAACGCAAAGAAAAACATTTGGGGTTTACGGCATATTGTTCTAATGTGGTATGTTTCCATGCAGGGGGGGTCCTGCTAATGCCGTACATGTAACCTGGGTGGTTTAGTGCTATACTTTCGCTCAAACTGAAAGGAGACACTAGTGTGAATAGATAACACAGGATCCACCAGTCACAAGAGGAGATAGTCACAGTTCACCCTTTCACCTCCCTGCACACTGATTTCTTCCCAAGTCACATAGCATGACTAGAATACTCTCCTATAGAAGTGAATGGGACTGAGAAAATCTTAAGGCTCCTATGTGCATGAAACTACTGTAAAGCATCTCTCTGACTGCTGTTACAGCAGTGCAAACAAGGCCTAGTGGCCAAAGTGAAAACTGCAAGACTTAAGAATTATTAAAAAATATTGAAAGTAATATGAAAATAAAAAAACAACCAAAAAATCCTAAAAAATGTGTTTAACATAAAAATAGGACTTAAATAATGATTTTTTTTTTTTATCACACATCCCCTTTAAGCTTGGAATACACTTGGATTCAGCCGTTGAAATCTGTTTTGCCTGACGCGTTTTCAACGAGTATTCTTTTTCACTTAAAGTGCATGGTTATTGCATGTGGATTTAGAGACATTTTTTGATTTGGTTTTATAGGTGGTTTGCAGCCAGAACAAGTCCAATTCATGCCTATTGGTTTTGGATCCACTTTAAAAACCACATGCACAGTACACGTACAAGTGTTTTGGCTGCTGGTTGCACGCCGATTTTAGCCAATCCATTAATATCAGTAATAAATTTCCACGCATTTTCCACTTAGAATATGACCAAGGAATAAGCAAGTTCAAAGGGTTTTTTTATCGCCCGTCGATTTTGAAAACTATGGGCCGAACTACAAAATGAATTTTTTTTATTAACTACAAAGTGAATTTTCTTTTCAGGTCAAGATAAATAATTTCAATGCGAATTTCTAGATGGAATCCATATGGAATCTGACTAGAAATCCTTGTTGGGTGGATTGAGCCTAAGAGCAGAGAGACTACACCAGAAGACAATGTTATGGGGAATTCACTAAAAGAGTTAAAAAAGGGCCATGATGCTTTTATTGAGGTAGTTCAAAAGAGATGGTGTTTCTCATTAGGGAGAGAAACTGTGTAGGTGTATAGAGACTTGATCACTCCACTGAGGAAATGGCCTATGTTTAACTAATGTTTTTTATGTTAAACACATATTTTAAGAATTTTGGGTTGTGTGTTATTTAATTTTTATATCAGTATCATTATTTTTTAAAAATCCTGCAGCTTTTACTTTGGCCAGTAGGCCTAATAATAGTTTGATACTTTCTGTTCTGCAGAGAAATATTTTCAGCAGTCTCCTCATTATCAGCACATGCAAGATTACACTGAATGGTGACACCAGTGTGTATAGATAACACAGGATCGACCATGAACAACAGTAGAGGTCACAGCTTACCCTCTCCTCCTCCCTGCACACCGACTTCTTCCCAGGTCACAGAGGATGCCTCAAACTCTCCTATAGAAGTCAGTGGGACTGCATCTGTTCACAGACTCCTATATCCATGAAGCTACTGTAAAGCATCTCTCTAAATGCTGTTAAAAGCAGCTCAGGCAAGATGGCTGCCCTCATAATCATATACAGACAACAGAATTGAAAAAATCTACAATCAGAAAAAAATACCGCTAAGAAGAAAAGAAAATGTATCAGTATCTTGCTTTAATTAGTTAAAAAAAAAAATGGTTATAGATTCCCTTTAAAGACGTTTTCTCACCACATCGGGGACATCATTGAGGGCCACAGTTTCCTGAGGGCACACTAGCTCATCACCCCATTGTAATAACTATTGATACCCTTCTTTTCTCTGATGTTACTATTCCCGGCTACCCACTGAAGAGTTCAGTTATATCTGAACAAAATCCGTCTGGTGAGCTATACCTAGGTGATTATCGATCATATACAGGGTATAATAGGTTCAGTTATTGCAGGACTGTTCTTTTCAAGACAAAAATCCCGCAAAGGGTGTGTCCCCACGGCAAGGGACAAATACCGGTCGCGGGGTGGGGGTGGGTTATCGGGACACGGGTTATTTTTGCAGCTGTTTTTGCTACGTTGTCCCCGGCTGGTCCCACCATCTGGCCGCGAGGAGGAGGGAGAGACGGCTTTTCTCTGCGATGAGTACAATGTTTTTCGGGCGGGCCACGGGTGGAAAAACTGCCAGGCGGAAAACCCGTGCAGTGTGGACTGCTGCACGGGTTTTCCATAGCGCCCCATTGTACTCATTTTTGGCCAGTTTTTCAGACGATCTGCAAAACCGCAAACCGTCTGAAAAACCGGCCGAAAACTCGTGCCGTGGCGAAAACCAAATCCTAAAAACATTCATAAAACTGAGTTTTTTGTCCACTGCCTGCCAAAAGCTGCTGAAAAAACGTCTGTTTTTAGTGCGTTTTTTGCAGAAATTCAAAGCATTATAATTGCTATGGATTACTGCAAAAAACGCGGCAAAAAACGTCCGGTGCTTTACATAGACTCCAATAGTCAATTTTCTGCCCTGCTCTGGCGTTTTTTAAAACAGGTTTCAAAAAACGACCAGCAAAAAAAAAAAAAAAATGTTCGGTGGAGATAAGACGTTTTTACCATACAGGTCTATGGGACCTCTTTTCAGTGTTTTTTTCAGCATTTTTATAAAACGACTTTTATAAAAATGACTTTTGTCTGTGCAGTGGAGACATAGCCTAAGGTTGGTTATACTTTTTTTTTTGGGGGTTGCACAGGGATAGAGTAAGAAAACGCAAGAACCCCTTTGTTTCTGTATGGATCTGGATTTATAACTGGAGACACGTGTGAACAATCCAAATACACCTAACATTGGCGGTATGGGTTTTTGAGGTCTATTGGAGATTTATCTGGACAATCAAGATCAAGGTGCACCCGATATTGGCTGGTGAGTTCAGCACCTTTCTGACTAATTTTAATTTTTGTCAAAGTGAAAGTTACGTTTTATTGAAATATCTTTTTTCCTGTTTATTCTTCTGTGGGATATTTCTTTGAGTAGATTCAGTTTTTTCCTTATGTGCACAATCATTAGCTTTTAACATGTAAGGAAAGGTAAATAAGAATTAATACCAAATACACTGCTTTGTTGATTTTGCTCTGGTCAGGAGATCTTATCTCCTCTTAGAGTACACGTTTCTTTGGTTACTGACCATCTCTCCCCACCTCTCCCTGCTCTCTTATCTCTCATTGCTCTAAGCTGCAATCACTCTGATCATGATGAGTCACCTCTTGCAGAGTCTTATCTCTATCAATGAACTTTGTTAACTTAACTAAATGAGAAGCTTTCACTCTTTAGAGCTCTGAAGCCCGGTGTAATACACTTTCTAAGTCTCCTGCACTCATGTCAGTAAAACAGGAAAAGCTAGAAATAAAAGAGCTGATGTGTCGATCACTGCTACAGAACCACCCACAGCCTGAACAGGAAGTGTGAGTCTAAAGCTGGATGTTGCTGTGAAACTGCATTGTAAGAAAACCCTTTTAAAATCCCGTTTTACATTGCAAGGCTCAGTGAGTTGGACGTGACTTGAGGAATGCTACATTCAATAAGTGGCGCTGCAGAGTCCCAACTGTTTTCCCATGAACTTTTATGGAGTGTAAGAATATTAAAAGTTATATTAGATTACTGAAGATGAATCCTTGATCCAGGGATTTATGCCATATATGAGTGAGGATGAAGAAAATAATAGGATGAATTGGATAAACTAAAGTCTTTTTTTCAGCCTTAACTATGCAACTATATAACGTTGCGCATGTACACAGTCGAGTCACATTATTATGACCAGCAGCTAATATCCAGAGTAACCACAGTGTGCAGCACGGACAGCAGCTAGATGGGCTGGGAGTGACTCAATAAGGTCCTGGTAGGTTGTCACAGGTATCTGGAGCCATGCTGACTGCATCCCACAGCTGCTGGAGGATCCACACAGTCAACACCACCATTGAGGTGCTCCTAGAGATGCTCAGTGGGGTTCTAGTCTGGGGCATTAGGAGGCCAAGGTAGTACTTGGTCCTGCTTTTCCAACCAATTTCAGACATTTCTAGCCATGTGACATGTCATACTATCTTGCTGAAAGATCTCACTTGCTCCAGGGAAGACAATAAGCATGTGTGGGTGTACATGATCTGTACGTCTTCCTTCCAAATCAGTTGAGAATGCCTTCCACATGGATGAAAGGCCCAGAGAATGCCACGAAAACATCCTTAGACCATAATGCTGTCATCACCAGTTTGTGTTCTTCCAGCAATGGTTGCAGGGTGTTTGTTCTCTGATGTTTTTTCGCTTCACACGCCAACGTCTATTCATTCAATGAACCAGAAAACTTTACTTTTCTATGAAGACAAGCCTTTCCCAATCAGTGGAGGTCCAGTTCCAATATTGCTGTGGAAATGTAAGTGTTTTCCAACTATGCAACTTTATTGTGTAGTGACTATCTCTCTACTTCAGAGCCCCATACGTAGTAATGTTCGGTAAATTGTTGTTTTAGTCACACGTCTGGTAACTGCCTGGTTCATTTTGGCGGTGAGCTGCTTCACTATAGCATGTTGGTCCTCCCTTGTGCACTTCTAAGACAACATTAACGTCTCACATCAATGACACATGGTGCCCCACAGTTTTCATGTCACTTATTCCCGTGGCGCCATTTGTCTACTCCTGATACACTTTCACCACAATAGCACACGAACAGTTCACAAACTGCACAGTTTTCAGAAATACCGCGACTCTTGGCCCAAAATCATCCATTTTTGCAACTGTAATAAATCGTTCCATTTACTCATGAGAGCAATGAGGGATATGTGTGCAGACAGCCTATCACACACCTTATACAACCACCATGCCAGCTCACCACACGTGACTTTTGACATACTAACGATGTAGAAATTAGATAGTGCTCATAATAATGTGACATGATTGTGTATATTTAAAGAAATATCCTAGATTATATACAGGGTTGCATACAGTTTTTGTGGGATCCTTATGTCATGAAAAGCTCTGTATGGTTACCAGGAAAATTGGCCATAATCTGTCAAAGTAATTTTTAACAAAACATAAATTTACATGTAAATATATATATTGCTTAGTATACAAAGTTGCTTCATATAAAATAATTTCAAATATTCTCACAATGCACATGGCATAATCTGACATAAACATGATGAAAATTAGAAGGGTTTTGCCAAAAAGTCAGTTCCTTACCTGTTATCTGATCAGGAGACAAAATTAACTGAGCATGCTGAGGCACCGAGGGGGGGGGGGTTCGGTGTCTGAGCAGAGACAAGCAGTGCCAGGGAGCGTTTACAATGTTTACACAAGTAATTACATTAGAACCAGTGGATTCTCTATACAAAAGACAGGATATTTCTCCACAGTCCCTTGCTAGCTCCTTCATGTTCCCTGTCATCAGATAAGAAGTGCAGACAGCGCAAGCGCAGCCAGGTCAGCTCCTGTCAGTGTCCTGGTTGTGTCTAATGTAAACTGTCAGGTAACTAAGGGCATGGAAAGAAAGCTGTAGCTCTCAGAGGCTTCAGTTTTTGTAATCTGATATTTTTAGTAAAGTGATTTTATACGCTTTTTGGAGGATCCCAGGTCAACATTTCTTCGTGGCAAAACCCCTTTAAGTGCATTATATCATACCATATTACATTTCCATGGAAGAATGCTCTCTTGCCTAAAGCCTTTAAACACAGAGGGGGACATGTATGATCTGGATTTTCACACTATTTCTGGCGTATAATGCGCCTCACTGTGTCGGCTCCGATGTCGGATGCGCCTAACATATGTGTTAGGAGCATTGGTCGAAAGCTTCGCCACTTTCTAATGCGCCTAACATGAAGGGGCGTTCTGAACGCAGGTCAGCAAAACCAGGCGCATTACTGCTCCGACAGGCAGACCTAACTCAATGTGGTCGCCTGAGCCTGAGGAGTCGAAGTGAAGCTAGATTTGCTGTAAAGGGCAAAAATGTGTAATAGTTCTCAATTAACACCAGTACAATAATAAACAGTAAATTATGATAAATATCAAACTGTATAAAATTTGTTTAAATTTAATGAAAAATGTCATCATATAAAATGAATATTAAATATATAATGTCTCCAAAATATAGAAAAATCTGCTATAAAATGTGTTTAAGTCATCAAACCTTAAACTAATTTTACATTAAATAACCCACTGATGATGATGATCAGATTTTAATATTTTAAATATTTACTACATTAAATTGGAAATGTAATTTTGCTGCTCTCACCCTTTTTTTTACATACAGCAAGAGCCAGCACAGCACAGGTATTGCTGGGACCTGTGGTCCTCCAAGCAGGATCAGTACCATAGTTTCTATTCAGTGACATGCTATTGTAATGCTTTTTCTCTTATTTCCAGCCTGTTTATAACCTTAATACATGTTAGGCGCATTATTTATGTGCCTAAGTTCTGTAATGCGCCTAACACACAGGCGAGGCGCGTCAAACTTTACACACCATTTATGAACGCACAAAAACCACTTTCATGCATCAGGCGCATTATACACTGGAAAAAAGAGGAAATAATGAACTTTGACGCGCCTCCGTTCATACAAGTCCCCCAGAATCTTCAAAAAATGATTCACAAATTACATAAAATAAAAATAAAAAATCACCTATAACATAAAATTCCACCACTAAGGAAAATTTTTAGCTGAATTTTCAGGATTCTAGCAGTATTTTTGGAATGCAGCAAGTTTATTAAAGCTGCCTCTGGGGAATTGTGCAGATAATTACATATTCCAGTCCAGCCACTAGTCCTGGTAATGGACTTTTCACTTGTCACATCTGGCTTTTGCTCTAAGGCTTGACGCTAACCATCCTTTTCTCAGACTTTTGAGGCTGTCATGCCATCCAGCTATGGAGAGGCCTGGTGACAAGCCTCAGAGTGACTACAGCAGGCCTGGGACCACTAAATAGATAGAAGGAGGCACTTAGCTGTTTAGTCTACCAATCAGATTGGTGACGAGAAGTCTAGGTTTTGAGAAAATTGAGTTGAAGATGCAGCAATTCCAGTAGTGTGGGAATAACTATAGAAGGCTGGCCCTAAACTGTTAAGATTGTTAACCCTTCTTCACGTTTTTTCCCCTGTTCTTTACACTAAAAAAGAAAAAATCTTATAAAAAATATATATTAAATGCTGTTTCGCTGGTGTTAAATTTAATAACTATAATCAATAGTAATAATAAAATGAATAAATTCAAAGAAGCTTTGCCACTTTGCAAAATCCCTTCTAAGTCTAGCCTGTAGCTCGCTATGAGAATGGGGGGGGGGGGGGGGTGAATGCAGGGGGGCCAATAGGGCAGTACGGGCAGTACTCCTGTCAGGGGCCCTGATCTAGAAGGGGCCCCGCCGATATGTTAAAAAATAGGAACTAGTAATGGGTGGGGGCCCCATTTGATTTGGCAGTATGGGGTCCTGAAACGGTTAATAGATAACTGATGGCAGCCCTGGATGGATGTGCTTGCACAGTTCTCTCTGTTAATTTCTTTGGGAGATTTAAATACCCGAGTCAGTGTGCTTGGTCATATTCGGAACTCTCATATACAAGGGAGAGGTGTGCAAGTGTGGGCATCTTACTGGCTCATAGCGAGTTACAGATTAGCCTCATAAGGGTTTTGCAAAGTGAAAACATCCTTTAATAACCAATCATATTAATTCAATAGCGAATATTGTTATTAAAAGGGTTTTGTCATGATCTCATCTCATACGTCATGCATCCAGCTCTTCAGCTCTGTGTGCTCAGAAGGGGGCGTGTGTGATTTGTTTGAATTGCATATCATGTGACCCTGCAAGATATCACCAGGCCTTTCCTCTCTCTAGTCAAAGAAAGGTCTGTTTATGTAAAGAGCTGTGAGTAGTTACAATGTAGCTCAGAGGTAAAACTTTTGCATCCAGTCACAAGGGTCCTCGGTTCAAATCCCTGCAGGAACCAAACCTGCGTTTTTTTTTCCTCTTTATCAATGCACAAACCTGACTGAGGTTTCTTTTTTTATTTATTTGCACTGTTTGACTAATTACTAAGAAGTACAGAAGACGGGAGTAGAATGACAGCACCTGGGGTTTGAACACTCGGTAGCTGCCTAAGAGGAGAGGTGATGTCTGAGCATGTGCAACCAGGACTGAGGAGCTCTCAGCCCTGGTCGTATCCCCTGGAGACGAGCTGTAAACAATGGATCACTAAAGAGGCAGCTAAGACAAAAGCGGTCCAGAATTTTTATTAATGATGAATGGTGAAAATGTTTATTATTTAATTTACAAACTTCCCACATCAATTTTACTTCGTGGCAAAACCCCTTTAATACTGTATTACTAGTATCTTTTGAAAGTATAATTTTGAAAGTATCGCTGAAATAATATGGCCATAATGTTATTAGGGTGAGCCCACATGACGTATTTAGGACGTGCACTTTTGCACACCGTAAATGCATTTGTTAGCGCCTGGCGCAGTAGCCGTGGCAGATTTCTGCCTCATATACCTGTCTGCTTCTTGGCACGTAAGCGGCGCAAAGAATTGACATCGCCGACGATGATTTTACACAGCGCTCAATGAGTGCTGTACATGACCATTGTTTGAAGCATGCATACTACGACGCAAATACGCCGTGTGAACATACCGATAGTGATTATTGTCAGAATTTATTGTGTTGTTGCTGTTGTTATTGTTATTATAACTATTTTTATTAAAACTTTGTATTATCATTATTTTAAAAAGGCGATTACTATTATTTTTAATTAACATATCCAACTCAAACTTTATTAAATCTATTTAAATCTATATAACTTTACTAAGTTCTAGGATATTGAAAAACAATCACTACTTTTAATACTGTAATCATTTATGGCACCTTTTATATCACTAGGGCCTGGTTCACATCTGCAACAGTGGTTTGGTTCAGGATCCTTCTATGGAAAGGTGGAACCGGACCTGTTTTACAAAGGACACTAAGGCTATGTTCACACGGTGATTTGGGGGCGTATTAGCCCGCAATTACGCCTTTGTGCCCGGGGGGGGGGGAAAGGGGGGGCGGGGGACTGGCAGGGGGCCGGCACTTCCCCGGCCATTGAGTAAAATTACTGCGGGCGTATTTGCCCCTAGAAATTTCACATGTCAATTTCTCCCCGCCGGCGGCTTGCCGGGGCGGGGGGGGAGGAGGTAAACCATAGTTCCATGAGAATTTGGGGGAAATTTTTGAAATGTTGGGGTTTCGGCCGTAATTTGCGCACTTCGGCGGAAATTGGACCCAAAAAACGCCCAAAAATTAGCCCCTGTGAAATAGTTTAGAGCACCTGACAGAACCTCACTGACTTCAGTGGAGTCCGTTGGGTTTCTGCTGTGGTGTCACGGAACCTCCAATGGTAATGTCCACCAGGCATTGCCAGAATCAGAATATTTACAGATTATTTTTAATAAATTAGGAATTGCAAAAAATATACAAGAATTCAAGAATATTCATCTACAAGCTCTTATCTTTTTGGCACCATTGTTTTACCTTTTATCTTGAGGGGTAATAATTGGTTGTACTGAATAAACAATTGCTATACAAAATAATTATTTAAAACTTATGAATCAAGAAAATTGTGGCTAGATAAAATTTGAGTAACTGGAAATTACAATTTGCAAACCAGAAAAAGCTGAAGGGGTTGTCAAGTAATTTTTGTGCCCCCTCTTACAGTAATAAAGTCCTTTACTTTTTACCACCATCTAATAGACCAGGGACTTCCAACCTCTTTTAGTCCATGGACCACAATAAAGCTTAAAAGTATTTATGGCATATTAGAAGTATATGCTATAAATGTCTGATTGATAGACTTCTATTAATTCCCACCAGGATAATATGGATCCCATACTCTCCATTCTGCACACTAGGAAGCAAGGGGCCATCTATGTACCAACTTAAATGTGGAATATGGGAACATGAAGAAAAAGCCAAGTACAAATGAGGGCCATCGTTCCACCTTTCCGGTGTACTAAACAGATCAGAGGACCCGGACGTCTTAATATAGCCAAGCAGTGGACCATTAGTACGCATCCATGACTCCACACTTTATGTCACTGCGACATGGATACTGCATGTGAGAAGCCTCCAGAGTTAGACAAGCAAGAGGCCACTGGTACTGGTACTGGGGGCTACTTGTAGTCTCTGGGCTGCAAGTTATGTAGAGATGTATTAGATAAAAAGTCGCTGCAAATAATGTCTCTCTCTGGAGGACCCAGTATTTTGTTGCTTTAGACTGACAGCCCATTGATTTAAATGAGAACTGTGTAATGCCAAGATTCCCCTGTGGAGGTGCTATAGGTAAATTTTATAACTGCCGCTAGGTTTTTCCACAGATATCGGCTGATTATTAGGAAACTCAGCAGAAGGATATTACGTTATATGATTATTTTTGGTATATGATCTAAAAAGGGATTCTCCAAAGTGAACAATCACTTTAATGGTAGTGCCTTTGGAATGAGCAGTATCAGTT